>CM072517.1:69525603-69540603 GCA_036898135.1 Oncomelania hupensis
CCTTTGGACATGATAACATGCTCACAGTGGTGAAGAAACGGAAACTATGATCGTACGGCCATGTCACTACTGACTAGAGCATCAGGCCTTGTAAAGATCATCCTGCAAGGCACTGTGCAAGGAGGCAGAAGAAAAGGGAGACAGAAAAAGAAGTGGGAGGACAACATTCGAGAATGGACTGGCTTGACACTGTACGAAGTCATGAGGGTTGCTGAGGACAGAAAAAGATGGAGTTCGCTGATTAAACGATCATGTGTGGTGCTCCAATGACTTTCGAGTTACGGGATAGGATAGGATAGGATAGGATAGTACTTCATTTAACAATACGATGTTTAGGTGATTTTGTTGCTGTTGTGGATTTTTTTTCCAGTCTTTTTCAAATAATGTTAGTGTAACCTTTTTGAATACCTTTTCCTAAGAGAAAAACCAGAAGATTTAAATCCGTAATCCATAATGTGGCAACGTCGAACAGACTGTTTTCGGGTTGTATTTATTTCAATATTTATACTGCCAGGGCCCTACAAAAAGTAGAATGGCCATTTAGGCAGTGAAATGGCCACAAGGCTCACATGGTTAAACAATGTTAAAAAGATAAATAAAATTAAAAATTAAAAATAAAAAAATAACACCTACAAACACACACTAATAAACCCACCCCCACACAGTATACATACTAAAAGATCAAACACAATAAAAATATGCCTAAAGCCGAAAAATTACATTTAAAATCGGGTTATGCTGTATGATATCCTTCAAACCATGGATTTCATATTTTAAGAATCTACAACCTACCCTTCAAACTATGGATATTATAATTTTAAAGATTAGGAAACTACAATATCGAAACTTTTGATCGGCACATTCTCATACCGTAATGTTATACTCGAACCCAATGGAATTTACCAGAACCCACAGTGTGCCTTATACACGCAGGTCTATGCAGATCTGCTGCATGTCATTACTCGGAATGTTCTTGGATCATAGCCAAATTTGGCGATTTGAAATAAACAATACGTTTGCATATATTCTGATTAGAAAGTTATGACTTAAAATTGCTCTGTAATCTTTACCTGCATGTTTCCAAAAATCACCCTCCGAGGTGTTTCCGGATTCAAACATGTGTAATTTATAATGCAATAAATATATTCGATTTCTGGTTTTTGAATGCTTTTGTTCCTTTCTCTACTTTGAGAAACGTAACCACTAAGTTATTTTTGCTAACATTTCCAATAGGGTAAAAATTCACGGACGTTGCCACATATTAGAAATGCATAATCTAATTCTTTGGGAAAGAAAGTTGCAAACGTTAGCTGCTTTTTAATATGCAACATAAATTTCGTTTGGGAACATTTAGGAGCCGATTACTTAGTGATTAAAATGAAGGGATTGGACTTAAACCAGTATTTGAAATTACAGCAAAGCATAAGCTGATTATCCTGAAATATTTGCAAAGCAGACGTTTAGATGCTAATGATATGCACTGTAACTAGTGTAAGCTGAGTTCGAGAAACGTTTAGGCTCAGCTGTACAGGAAACCACGGTTGGTGAGAGGAACTCCGGAAGGGCTTTGAGAGGTGTACATCGGAATGCCGTGTTGTAGAATCATTCACTAGAAACAAGTGCAGAAAAAAAGCAAGCAGTACTTAGCGCATGATCCCTCTAAGTTGCAAGTTTGTGTCCTGTGGCACAGATTAGCGCGATGCAGCGACGTTGCTAACGCGTCTTTGACATGCTGCTGATCGCTGGCGGCCGCCATTCTTGCTGCCAGCGCCATCTTCTGGGCAACAAGGCGGCCTGGAGTAACGCCGCTTGGCCCCGGTGGCAAGTAGCCCAGAGTAACGCCGCTTGAGGTGAAGGCTAGAAATGGGAAGCATGATTGCTATTGCTGTTGTACAAGCTAAACACTGAACACACTTCCAACAACACGAATCTCAGTTGTAGTGTCAGCGTCGAATGCGGCCATTTAAATAAAGACGGATACTAGTGACATGTTTAGACAAGTGCATTTAACAGATCTTTTCCGCTTGCAATAACTAAGTCATCACATGATGCATCAATGCATTATTTTTTTTTAAACGCTTGTAGAAGAAGAAGAAGAAGAAGAAGAAGAAGAAGAAGAAGAAGAAGAAGAATATATTGGACTAATAAGTTTGCCAATGGACCAGAAAAGGGTCAGGTGGATTGGGCAGGAATGCTCTGACAATGAAACCGCCGTCTTCTGTCTGACCATGCAGAACTCTACACTCGTGGCTCGCCAACTCCTATGTCTGAAAACGTTGTAGATAGTTTTACTTCGGGTGGAGAGGAGGGGATTGGAACCTTGGGGTGCCTGCATGCATCACGACCGTCGGGCGATACAGCGTTATTCTGAGAACGTAACGCCTTTCAGCAACGTTAGAAGAATCATCATGGGCAGCCTATTAAACATTATGCTGTGTGCATAGTGCAGTCAATGTTTAGCGAAATGAACCAAACACTGTTGGGCTGGGTACCTTATATTGAAGATGGGGAATCATTATCTCAGCAGAATGTAGTTAGCCTGTAGACTACAATATTGCTGTATTGCGCTTTAAATGCGAACTTGTTTGACTTTGGCGTGTCCTTCATTTCAATTTGTGCATAATAAATGTGGTAGTTTATGCCCTGCCCGCGTCTACTCAGATTTATACCAAACTGATAGACAACTTGAGACAAGAGAACACTTTTGCTTATATCGACGTTTTACAAAAAAACAATTCTTGGCGATTTGGCGACTGAAGAGAGACAGACGATACAAATAAATTGGCCTGGGCCAGAATCTTTCACGCAGAGCAAATTCATGACAGGTGATTGTATAGTATCTTGCACTGAACTTTAACTCCAAGCAGAATTCATTAAGAGTTTTTGGCGAAGAGGACGACGCAGGTGATCGGGCGATATTGCTAACAATAAGGTGATATAGCTAAACATGTGAGCAATATTGATATGGACATATTGGTGTCGTGAGGCAAAGGCGCGCACGCCCCTTCATCAAACACAGCCCTAGGACTAAATAGCTCGTCCTTTTTAACTCATTCTGCCTCAGCGTGATAAAGTGGCTGGCTGGGGGTGATGGCTCTGACAATTAACTCTTACCTGTCCGTGTGAAATTGGCAGGTGAAGGTACGGGCCTGCACTATTCCATTCTAGAGATAGTCTTCTATGTTCTTTCTCTGACCGCGGCTGGTACTTGTAGAAATGACGTGATAGCCTATAGTGTGGGAAAGGGCGAAATAACTTTTGTTTCCAAATTTCAGCTTTAATCACTAGTTTGTTTTTTTTACAGTCGGAAACTGTGCAAACTGACTGGATTCTAATAGAAGAAATTTAAAATTTAAAAAAATCCTAAACAACACACAAACGCGCACACACACACACACCTACACACACACGCACACACACACACACCCGCTCAAAATAACAACAAACATTTTCAGTTTATACCTTTATTAAGCGTAAAGACACAGACCAAGTATAAAATGCTAGACAACAAGCAGTCATGTTTTATATAACAATATAAAATTTCACTTCAGTAATATATTTTCCGTATGGAACTGTCATGTTGGAGCGTGGGTCTGCATATATTCTGTAGTTCTCTGTATTCTTACGCGTTGACTTGTTCTTGCAAGTCTGACTCGGTAACCAAATCGCACGAGAAAGAGCGAGAAAAGTTGTTTCAATTGTAAAATGAAAAGGAACATTATAATATGTGCCTCGGATGGCTTGGATTAGATCTTGTATTTCCAGCGCCTTCATCATGGAAGGCGCTATTATTATAAGAACGATTAAATAAATATATAAATAAATTTACCGAATGTTATTTTTTATTTATTATTGAGGATTTCTATAGCGCACTGTCGGATAGCGCAGTGGTTGGAGCACTCGCTACTGTGTCGCAAGTTAAGCACCGTCCAGTGCGGTTAGCACTTGGATGGGTGACCGCAAAACGTGAAGCGACAAATAACAACGCCCCCAGTTGACTCAACTGTGACTGAGTACCTACTCTCTTAAGGGTGGGGAAGGTAAAGCAGCGAGGGAGAGAGATGGGCATCACCCTCATTACGCTGGCCCAAGATAAGTGTGATCTCCAACAATACGCTCCCCTACGGCCACAGGTTATGGGACTACCTTTACCTTTACCTATGCGACACGCAGACTAGACCTCGGTTTATACTCTCATCCGAAGGAGTAGGAAACGGGAGTAGAGTGTCTTTCCCAGGGACACAACACAATGGCCCGGACAGGGCTCGAAACCGGGACCTTCAGATCCGCAAGCCAAAGCACTACCATTAGACCACCGTGTTGTCGCAACTGTCCAGTATCTGTCCACACCCTCCCTCCGCTTCGACACCCTTTCTCTAACCCACACCTTTCGTCTTTTCAGCTGCACCACAATTACAAAACTATCTATTACGATTTCATCTATGAATCTGTTGTTGTTTTTTTCATCTGCTATTGAAACTGTCTTGCAGTGGCTTTTATGAACCATCATTTATAGATTTAAAAAAAATCGATTGAATTTTGTTGATGGTGTATGGTCTTGAAGAAAAACAAAGGTCGTCATTTTCGTGGTCGTTTTCCTCCATCACCCTGTTGTAAATCAAAACACTAACGCGCTGAAACGTACTCGGGTGGTCATATGCGAACAATAATCGAAGGCATTATGGGCCATTTTCTGCAAAGCGCATCAACTTCCGGGCAGATATCCCACAATCCACTCCCAGCGCACTTCAGCCGGAAGAGGGTTACGGTTCTTGGTCAAGGTGGACAGATTGCAGCGCCCTCTTCAAGAACCATTTGCGGACAGCGAGTTGCGGGCCTTATCTTGGCGCAAGGCATGAGGGGATGTTTGCACGAGGACCGCGTCAGCTGGCCTGAGCACTCTCACAGTCACTCAGCTCAAGTCGAATATCAGAGGCTGTTGATGTGAAGCAGAGCCCAGGACAAGCGGATAGTGACAGACCGCCGACACTCAGTGCTTCACACTGCCTTACTATTGACCAGAGTAGCTTGGAACTTTTCATCTGCTTTCATCCCAGGGCTGGCCTGGTGGCTCAATGGATAGAGTACTTCATCATCATCATCATCATCATCATCATCATCATCATCATCTAAATCATCATCTAAATCATCATCTAAATCATCATCTAAATCATCATCATCATTATCACCCCAGTGTATTTTAATTCCTAATTTTATTCACAGTCCGACGTTTAAGCGTTTACGAGTACGAATCAATTTATTGTTAGTGGCGGCAGGGATAGCTCAGTGGTCAGAGCGCACGACTTGTGTGAGTGCGGCGTCATGGGCGACGTGGGTTCGAATCCTGACTTCACCAAACTATTGTGTGATTGCTGGATATTACGGGCCAGCGCCTTGAGAAGCTCTCTGAGCTTGTAAGTGCGCTATATAAGAGAAATATCTTTCTTTTCCCATCATGATACACAAGGATATTTCTCCGTATTGCACCAATAGTTAAACCACCGGGCGTTTCTTTGTAAAGCAAACAGGAGAAAGGCAGCGTGATGATTCGTATTTGAACGCTCAAGCGGAAGGACGTCATACCTTGTTCTCCATCGTTCTTCATCTCCTCCTCGGTTCCTTTACAGCAGATAAGCTCGTTGATCCGGCATGGCGCGTGCTCCGACCTGGTGAAGGCTAGTCACGCCTACAGCAATATTAGCATGTCAGTTTTAAAACCATATTTGCTTCGTGTAGTCAGTCTGTCATGATTGCAAAACCTATTGAAAGCATACAACCATTTTAGGATTGACACGTTCTTTCGGCAGTGAAGCGGATGATACAGTGTGTTGTTGTTTGATGTATGTGTAATAATAAAATGACAAAGTTCCAGAGTACAGCGTAGTTGACATGGCCGGGTACCTCTCACAAGTAACACAAGTCTCGGCTAGTCTCAGCTACGAAGTGTGGTGCGAACGGATAGGGTATTTCTTTCTTCTGCGATGAATTTCCCGTGGTCCGTAGGCATACTACACATTTAATAATAATAATAATAATAATAATAATAATAATAATAATAATAATAATAATAATAATAATAATAATAATAATAATAATACCGGATGCTAATACGCGCTTTACTTCGAATGATTTCTTGTCTTCGCCTTCGTCTTTCTTTTGTGAAATCCCTTTTCGGCTTTCTTTTGAAGTCCCGTAACCGCTTCACTCGTAGGTGGGGTAGACAAGGAGGGTGGGGGTGTTGAGGAAGCGGGCGGAGAACTGATGAACTTTCTCATCCTCCAGTCTGGTGTCAGAGGCTGTCACAAGGAGATCTGGCACAGGCATCCATTCTTTCACATTGTTTAACCATTCTCTCTATCTCTGTCTGTATCTCTCTGTCTCTCTGTCTCTGTCTCTCTCTCTCTCTCTCTCTCTCTCTCTCTCTCTCTCTCTCTCTCTCTATCTCTCTCTCTGTGCACCACCTACGACCCTTGTTTACATTGCTTTGTAGGATTGCAACCAGTCACCCACCATCCTTGTGCCCTTCTGTGTAGGATGGTCCCGTGCTAGTGTATACATGTACAATAGTTGTACGTTCTGACAGGGGCGGATTTTGCCATTGTTGAGGGGGTGTGCACTTCCCTGAAACCATCAATGCGAACCTGCGAAGTAGGAGTGTCCGGTAGCATCTCTCCCCCCCCCTCCCCCTCCCGCCCCGCCCGGAAAAATGTGAAAATAATGGTTAAAATCTGTGCAAGCTGGTGCATTCTGGGCATTATTTTGAGGACTGAAAACAGTATTGTTTTGTGCTAAAAGTCCTCTTTTAGCTCCCTCCCCCCGCCTCCCCCCGCCCCTCACACACAGAGCTCTGCACACTCTGATGATGACATTTACAATAGCAGAACATCTTGCATACAGTTTTATTAAAAAAAAAAAAAGACAGCTAAAGTTACTGCAAATAAAACAAGAAATAGCCACTCACATCAGTTTTATTCAAAACTGACGATGCATATACAAGAAATACCTGTAGATCTAGATCTGATGAATTAAACAAAAAATTTAAAAAAAAAACTAATTTGGAGGTACATGAAACTGTGTGGTGAGTGATAATTAGTATAGTGTTTTTTTTTCTCTTCTTTCTTCTCATTTTCTCCCTACTGTTTTTTTTTAATCGCTAGGGGGGTGTGCACGTGCACCCTGGTTCACATATATTTATGGGAGAGCTAAGAGTGTGTGCATTCGCCGTGTATACCGGTACACATTATGCTCATTACCTAGATTTTCTATAAATAAGTTATTTGTGGTTTATGTTACTGTTATGTTATTTCAACCCACCCGCCCTCCCCTGGGACGATCTTGCACGCATTGCCCGGATTTCATAAGTGGGCGGCTTGAGTTACATTCTGTATCAGCAAGTGCCTTTTAAGGTGGAAAAGCATTATACAACAACGATTAATTAATTAATTTATGTATTGTTCATCTGTAACAGTACCCCCGTTGGAGTGCCGGGGGTTTCAGTATAAATAGTGTCCCCACTTTCTGGAAATGTAGTGCTTTAAATTCCCACTGTCGCTGTCTTCCTCATTTACTCTTTCCCATTCCTGCTCTGTCCTATCACTCTGCTATACTATCTTCTTCTTCGCTAGATCAATGACCTACCTTTTTTCTTGAAAACTCTTCCTGGACAAGACTCCTTGTTTGTGTATGAGGTCTGTTGGATCAGCTTGGGAGTGTTGGACGCTTTCTGCCGGGTGGTCACTAGGGCTTCCTATGATGTTATTATTTAGCAATATGGGCATTTTATATGTATATGTTTTGTTGATAATTTATAATGATGTTTGTATTCTATTTTGTTTTTGTAACCGGGGGTTCGAGTAGTTGGGGTAAAGCCTCAGCCGTCCCCTGCGTGGGATGTCTTTATTGTAAAGTGACTGGCCGGTGGAGGGCATTCAATTTTCCCACTAGGGTTGTTTCGGCAGATCTTTTATGCGGATCGGGGGTTGTCCGGTCCTGATTTGGCTCGGAAGAGTCCGCTGGACCTAAAGCAACAATCAATCAATCAATCAATCAATCTGTATAATTTGTCATTTGAAGTTGACTGACAATTGTGAGAGGTGTTACGTTTCTTTCAACATAGAAAGATTACTCAAAGACGATAGGGTCAATTTAACAGAGAACTTTATTTCTACAGCTTTAGGCCATGCCAGTTACAGGAAGAGAGCGAGTTATTTCCCTTAAGCGTCTACTTAATACAATCTAACATAATAACACATTATAGCAAATAATGTAACATCCCCCGTTCTTTGGAGCAGAATAACGTACATAAAACAAAATGACAGAAATACAAACGAGCACAGGCCGATCGAATTCATAACCGAGTTAGCTAGCGAGATAATCGAACCGAACCGGAATAACGAAACCGAAAGTGGAGACATCGAAATCGGACCGATTTAAGTCACTTCAGAACACTGGAAACATAGACAAAGTCTTTCATCTTCGTGCTCTTCACTTCGCGACCAGACCGGGTGCGAATGGGGATCTTGGATGGGCTCACGCAGATTGCAGGGTTCAATGAACTGGACAGCAGAACTGGAGTTCCAACGTTGGTAGTAGAGCAGCGGGTTTTCAGGGGAGTCTGCGTAGATATCAGTGGGGTTGCAGTAGACTTTGATGGGGTTTCAGGAATCCCAGATAGTAGAGATGCATCAGGAGACTGACTCATAGACCGAGTCTTTGGAATAGCATTTTGAGAAGACTTTTCTGGTGGATCAGGCTGCATCAGGTGTTCATTCTCAGGTAAGTCAGTAGGTGCTGAAGTCAGATTAGCCGTCTTCCTCAAATGGACTCTGTTCCGACGGTAGATCGCACCGTCTGTAGCCTCAATGTCATAAGACCGACCACTGCGAGCAACAACTGTTCCTTTGCACCATTTCTTTTTGCCCAAAGCGAATAGCTGCATTACAACGTCGTCATCTTCCTTCAGAGGTGGAAGATCCTTGGTACGCTTGTTAAAGTGCTTGCGCTGCTTTTTCTGATGAGCTTTCAGTTTCTCAAAGTCAGCTTCTAGGTTGAGTTTTGGTTTCAATAGGTTTCCAGAAGTAGGCAGCAGCGTTCGTGTACGTCGACAGAAGAATCGTTGAGCTGGACTGGTCCCAGTGCTTTGGCTAGGAGTGTTTCTAAAGTTCAATAAAGCCAAGAATTGATCGCTATCTTTGTTCTTTCTCAAAAGAGATTTAGCTGATTTGACTGCAGATTCTGCCTTTCCATTACTTTTGCTGTTGTATGGGCTTGAGGTTCGATGCTCAAAGTCAAATGCTTTAGAAAAGTTCGCAAATCTTTCCGAAACGAATTGGGGTCCATTGTCAGAGATGACAATGCATGGCAAACCATATCTGGCGAAATGAGCCTTGAGTTTCTTTATAACTGTTACAGATTTGGTGTTCTCGAGCCTGTCAATTTCCCAGTAGTTTGTGAGGTAATCAACAGTGACCAAATAATCTTTTCCATCGAATTCGAAAAGATCAACTCCGACTTTTTCCCATGGACGTGAAGGAAGTTCATGCGGTTGAAGTGTCTCAGGTTGATTTGCTGATTGGTGAGTTTGACAAATCTCACATGAAGAGATGAAGTTTTTCAAATCTCCAGTCATGCCTGGCCAGTACAGACATTCTCTGGCTCTTTTCAGGCAGGCGTCAATCCCGGAGTGAGTGGAGTGGACTGATTGTTTCATTTCAGATCGCATGGTAACTGGTACTACTACTCTGTTGCCTTTGAAGATCAGACTATCTTGCACTGTCAATTCATCACGGAAGTTGAAACATGGAGTCAGCTCAGCTGGCAGGCTGGTTTTCTCTTCAGGCCAACCTTTCATGATAACAGATTTCAGATTCTGGAGGTTTGTATCTTCTTCAGTTGCCTTCTTTAACTTCTCTAGTCTTTCTTTTCCAATAGGGAGGAATTCAATCGTGTTGACGTGCTCAAAATCTTCCTGTTTGCTTGGCGAGTCAATGAATGCACGAGACAGAGTGTCAGCGAGAAGCATTTCTTTGCCTTTTTTGTAGTAGACGTGAATGTCATATCCTTGGATGCGTAACATCATTCCTTGCAGTCGTCTAGGCGCAGATGACAGGGGTTTCCGCAGGATAGCCTCCAGCGGCTTGTGATCACTCTGAATTTTCACATGTCTGCCAAATGTGTACTGATGAAACTTTTCCAGAGCAAACACGATAGCAAGTAATTCCTTTTCAATTTGGGCATACCGTGTCTCAGTATCAGTTAGAGCACGGCTAGCATAAGCGACAGGACGCTCATTTTGCAGAAGGATAGCACCAAGCCCAGACTGGCTGGCGTCACACTGGATTGTCAGTTCTTCTTGAGGATTGTAGAATGCCAAGACTGGTGCCTCAGTCACGAGTTTCTTCACAGTTGTGAATGCCTTGTCATGAGTGGGAGTCCAATTCCACTCTACGTCAGAGCGAGTCAGTTGTCTGATGGGTTCCAAGACGTCAGATAGCCTTGGGAGAAATTTTGCCAAGTAGTTGACAAAACCGCAGAAGCGACGTGCACCTTCAACATTCTCAGGTTTTGGCATTTTCATAATAGCTTCGACCTTTTCAGGGTCAATTTTCAGTCCATCACTGGTGACTAGATGACCCAAGAAGGAGATTTCATTCTTGCGGAGTTCAGCCTTCTCTTTGTTTAGTCGCATGCCCAAACTACTACAACTTTGAAGAAGTGAACCAAGGTTCTTATCATGTGAAGCAGTGTTATCGCCATACACGATAATGTCATCTGATACACCAATGACTCCGTTCAGACCTTCCAGTGCCTGATCTAAACGTTTCTGAAACAGTTCACTGCTGACAGACGTACCGAATGGAACTCTCTTCCAACGATACCGACCGAAAGGAGTCTGGAAAGTAGTGAGCTTGCTGGAGTCTTCATCCAAATGCACATGCCAGTATGCGTTGCTCAGATCAAGTTTTGAGAAAACTTTAGCGTTTGCAAGTTTCGGCAAGATATCTTCCATTACAGGAAGTGGATAATGTTCCCTCTTCAACGCTTTGTTCAGAGGTCTCGGATCGATGCAGATGCGAAGATTTCCTGATTTCTTCCTCGCGACGACCATCCGACTACACCAGCTGGTAGGTTCGCTCACTGGAGTGATAATATCTTTCTCCGTCAGCTTCTGAAGTTCAGCCTTGACTTCAGATTTCATAGCATGAGGTACCCGACAAGAAGGAGAAATGACGGGAGTCACAGATTCGTCCACCTGGAAGTGAGCTATGCCAGGGAGACTTCCTTGGTCAACACCAAAGACATCATTATATTTAGACAGTACAGCATCAGAGTTTTCATCAATTTTCGAAACACTTTCGAAATTATCATAATTCACAGTGATGAGTCCCATTTCTTCAGAAGTTTTCTTGCCCAGCAGCGTAGTGAAATCCTCTATTACCACCACGAACTCTACTTTGCATTTGTGTCCAGTCTTTGGATTCTTGACAGTCAGTGTTACTTTCCCCTTAGGTTTGAGTATGGAGCCATTATACATGTGAAGTTTAGTCTTGCAGTGTTCAAGTTTAGTGTTCTTGATATGCTTGACGCTGATCACATTCACACTTGCGCCAGAATCGACTTGACAGATTACAGTAGCGCCTTGGATTATCATCTCAGCCTTGATGATCTTTCCGTGCTGTGAGCCAACAGCCATACATTGCTCCTCTTCACTAAATTCAGAATCCGAGTCCGCGTTCACAGCGTGAAGCTTCTTATTCTTTGGACACTTAATCACAAAGTGATTCTTTTGTTTGCACAAATTGCAAGTTTTGTCCCAAGCAGGACATTCTTCTTTTTTCAAGACGTGAGACTGGGAGCAGAATTTGCAGATTGCTTTCTTCTTCAGAGTAATTGCCTTCTTTTTCTTTGTTGAAACAGCATGAGCTTCATCAGACAGCTCGTCAGACTTCATAGATTTCAACTGCAGAGATGTAGTTTCAGCTGCACGACACTTGTCAATGCACTGTTGAAGAGTAAGTTCATTTTCCTGTAGCAGACGCTTTCTTGTGGCGTTGTCTCTGATGCCTAGCACAATACGGTCACGAAGTAGAGAATCTTTAATGTGATCGCAGAAGTTGCAGGTTTTAATCAGAGTTCTTAAAGTAGCCACATAATCTTCAAATGACTCTTCAGGCTTTTGATCTCTCATGTTGAAAATGTACCGTTCATACGTTTCGTTTGTTCTTCCAACAAAGTGGTTGTCAAAGGCAGTAAGAATATCGTCAACAGTATGACCTTCAGCAAGCTGCATACCATTGTACACACTAAGTCCATCAGAGCCCAGAGTGTGCAGAAAGAGTGCTCTCTTATAGTCCTCTTCTTCACCACGAAGTCTGGCAACAATATAGTAGTTCTCCCACATTTGCCTAAACAGCTTCCACTCGGCTGCACCTTTCCTCACATTGAGAGGGGGTGGAGGACTAACCCTAGCGTTGTGACGAATACGAGGATTGTCACGTGGTGCATTGTCTCTCTGATCTGCTGCAGCGTTGTCATCAGCCATTGTGAACAAGTAATGTCACAGAACGTGTCAAGACAATGTAGATGACAAAGAACAGTACTTAAAATGTCAGTAAGACTGCACTAAAGCAAATCAAAATGTAGCTGGTAAGCGTTCTTACGAATGTTCACAAACTGCAGAGTGCACTGTCAGTGGAGAGAATGTTCACTAAATTGTCTACACAGAAGAATTCGGTGTTAGAATATCTGTAGGACTGCTCAGTCTCAGACCGGAACTGCATGACCGAAGTGAAAAATATTAATTTTTCAGAGTAAAGTCACTACTCACGGTCACTCAAAGTGCAAAAAGTTGTAGAAGACCACAGCATGCCACCATGTTACGTTTCTTTCAACATAGAAAGATTACTCAAAGACGATAGGGTCAATTTAACAGAGAACTTTATTTCTACAGCTTTAGGCCATGCCAGTTACAGGAAGAGAGCGAGTTATTTCCCTTAAGCGTCTACTTAATACAATCTAACATAATAACACATTATAGCAAATAATGTAACAAGAGGACAGATGTTTGTGTTCATTGTTATGGATCGTTGTAGAGATCATCTGTTGATGTAATTATTATTATAATTGTGCATGTCTAGTTACGTCTGTATAATTATGTTTGTGCATGTGTAGTTTCGGGCTCATGAGCAATTTTGTTGGCCTAAAGGTTGTACTTTATCTCATCGATATGGACTTGTGTCCACATCATCTGTAGAATTGATAGGAATAGTTCATCTGATGTATCAGCACAGCCAAGTTTCCGGGAAGCAAAAATACATCTCCGCGAAGCATAAAGCAGTACTCTGCAGGATAATTCTCAGTATAAATAGTATTCCCACTTTATGGAAATTTAGTGCTTTAAATTCCCACTGTTGCTATCTTCCTCATTTACTCTTTCCCATTCCTGCTCTGTCCTATCACTCTGCTATACTATCTTCTTCTTCGCTAGATCAATGACCTACCTTTTTTCTTGAAAACTCTTCCTGGACAAGACTCCTTGTTTGTGTATGAGGTCTGTTGGATCAGCTTGGGAATGTTGGACGCGTTCTGCTGGGTGGTCACTAGGGCTTCCTATGATGTTAGTATTTAGCAATGTAGGCATTTTATATGTATGTGTTTTGTTGATAATTTATAATGATGTTTGTATTCTATTTTGTTTTTGTAACCGGGGGTTCGCGTAGTTGAGGTAAACCCTCAGCCGTCCCCTGCGTGGGATGTCTTTATTGTAAAGTGACTGGCCGGTGGAGGGCATTCAATTTTCCCACTAGGGTTGTTTCAGCAGATCTTTTATGCGGATCGGGGGTTGTCCGGTCCTGATTTGGCTCGGAAGAGTCCGCTGGACCTATAGCAACAATAAATCAATCAATCAATCAATCTGCAGGATAATTCAGTTTTATACCTTAAGGTAAATGTTTACATGTGATGCTATTTTATATTATGTAATGTCAATTTTATGATTTAAATTAAAATGTGTATGAGAGGAGTTGCCAGTGCGATGTATTGAAGCGTGCGTGTGCGACGCAGTATTTATGTGTGCATAATGCATTTTTACGTTTTATACCTGGTGTATCTCGTATGAATGTCTATAACTTATTTGAGCGACGTTTCATACCTGTCTTCTTGTTCGAGGTAATACAGATTTGTTTAAATTGAATTGAATTGAATAGTCCACACCATTCATATTCCGCGCAAACAGATATTGTCTAGATTTGTGCAGTAATCAGCTGAATGTTTTATTTTTTTATCGTTGCAAAATGACATACACTATCAGTCGAGATGCCTGAATTTATATTCTTCTTTTTAAAAAAAAAAAGTGTATTTTTGTGTTGTTTCAGGTTAACAGACAACTATGAAAGAGCAGAGGGCGTCTGTTTACCGCGCTGCGTGTTGTACACACATTATCTGGATTTCTGTAAAAAGCACGAGTTCACTCCTGCCGGTGCCGCCACGTTTGGCAAGGTACGCTATAATTATTTTATTGAAATAAGTATTTTATTGTGTAATACAATGTAATTTTAAATGTAACTAATTAATCTATTTCTTTATTATTATTATTATTATTATTATTATTATTATTATTATTATTATTATTATTATTATTATTATTATTATTATTATTATTGTTGTTGTTGTTGTTGTTGTTGTTGTTGTTGTTGTTGTTGTTGTTAGTAGTAGTAGTAGTAGTAGTAATAGTAGTAGTAGTAGTAGTAGTAGTAATAGTAATAATAGTAATAGTCACAGACCCCATTCAAATTGACAGAGGCTGTTGCCCCATCGGTCAAAAAAAAAAAAAAGACTAAGCAACAAAGTACAAACAAAGTAACCTCTTTCAAAAGCAACTCCTTCGGATGAGAGCATAAACCGAGATCTAGTCCGTACACGCACGCATTCCATAGCACGGACTTTAAAGATCCTGACGCTCATGTCGCGGACGGGTGAGTGCCGGCTACACAACTGTACCCA
>CM072517.1:69545603-69743103 GCA_036898135.1 Oncomelania hupensis
TTGTGGGCCCTCAAATTTTTCAATCAAGGGGCCCGGTGGCCCCCAAAGAAAAAAGTTAATTTCTAGCACTGTAGAAAGTTTACCTATTTCGTCTCCCATAGGCGACGAAATAGGTCGAATTTTGTTCAAAAATTCTTCGGAAATTCACTGTATTTTCTCCGTCCCGGATAGAGCACTCCTGTGTACTAAAAACACTCTCATGCACTACAACTGCACTCCCATGCACTAAAAGAGCACTCCCGCGCACTTAGAAAAAAGTGGGTGACTGGAAAACTCTGGGTGACTGATACACTCACCCATTTTCTGCATAAAAAGCAAGGTTAGTCACCCATTTCAAGGCTTATGTGTACGCACGCACACACACACACACACACACACACATTAAATTCCCACTGTCACTGTCTTTCACCTTTGTTCTTTCTCATGCCTATTCTGCTCTATCAATCTACTATACTATCTCCTTCGCTAGACCAGTCACCTACCTTTTTTCTTGAATCTACCCGTCTATCCTATCCCGTAACTCGAAGGTCTTTGGGGCACCACAGATGATCGTTTAACCAGCGTACTCCATCTTTCTCTGTCCTCAGCAACCCTCATGGCTTCGTTCAGTGTCAAGCCAGTCCATTCTCGAATGTTGTCCTCAAACCTCTTTTTCTGTCTCAATCTTCTTCTGCCTCCTTGCACCGTGCCTTGCATAATGGTCTTTGCTAGGCCTGATGCTCTGGTGACGTGGCCATACCATCGGAGTTTCCGTTTCTTCACCGCTGTGAGCAGGTCATCGTGTTGTCAAATGGCTTGTGTGATGGTCTATCGGATTTTGTTGTTGGTGATGTGCTGGATATACGAAATGCCCAGAAGCCTTCAGTAGCACCTCATCTCCGTGCTTTGTATTCTTCGTTGTAGACCTGCTGTGAGGGTCCATGTTTCGCAAGCGTAGAGGAAGATGGAGATGACAAGGGAGCGCAGCAGCCTTACCTTGGAATGTTGACTGATGGTCCTGTCTCAAAATGGGCTTCTACTTTGTAAGGGAAGCAGTTGTTTGTGCGATCCTGAAGAGGACTTCCTGGCGGAACCCATTGTTTGATACAATGGTTCCTAAATATTTGAAGCTATGCACTTTGTTGAGGGATTGGCCTTGGACTTTGATGTCCATGTTGATGCCATTGGTGTTGTTGGTCATCATTTTGGTCTCCTCTGCACTTATTTCCATTCCATAGGCTCTGGAGGTGGTGTCAAGACTCTGTACCAGCTATTCAAGTTCTTGTTCCTCTCCAGCCAATCATCAATGTCATCCGCAAAACGGGGGTTGAAGATTGCTCTACCCCCATGCTGACTGTGCCTTCGTGAACTGCAAGGGCATGTGACGTGATGCGCTCTAGGAAGATGTTGAGTTGAAGAGTGTTGGAGAGAGAGAGTAGGTATCATTGAGGCACACCGATTGTTGTTCTGAACCAGTTTCCGATGGCGCTGTTGTGGAGGCCTGCACTGGTGGCCTTGTCATACAGGCTGAAAACACTTCCCAAACTCCTCATTTGTGTATGAAGTCTGTTGGGTCGGCCTGGGAATATTGGACCCTTTCTGCTAAATGTTCACTAGGGCTTCCTATGATATTACTATTTTGCCTTGTAGGCATTTCATATGTATGTGTTTTGTTGATATTTTATCATGATGTTTATATTCTATTTTGTTTTTGTAAACGGGATTTTGATGGGTTTGAGTGTGACTTCAGCGTCCCCTGCGTGGATGCCTGTTTAGGGTGGCCGGCTGGTGGAGCGCCTTCAGTGTTCAGGGTTGTTTCAGTAGATCTTTCATACGGATCAAGAGTGAGTCCTCATCAATCAAGTTGTGTTCTTGATTTTGTGGTCCTGATTCGGCTCTTTGCAGTCCTCCGGACCTTGTAAGCAATGAATAACTAACTAACATATACACACATACACACGTACACACACACTGTTCACATAGTTCTCTGGGCGTCACACGATGTGACTCAGATAGCAGGTGGACGCCTCGGGCAGCTTGAGTTAGATTCTATATCGTCCAGCGCCTTGAGCAGCTCTTGGACTGAGAAGCGCTATTTAAGAACAATAATAATTATCAATTAAAATCAGCAAGGAGATCTCATCGAGTGTAATGAAAAAATTGAAAATCATCGTAGCACCCATTATTATTATTATTATTATTATTATTATTATTATTATTATTATTATTATTATTATTATTATTATTGTTGTTGTTGTTGTTGTTGTTGTTGTTGTTGTTAATATTATTATTATCATTAGTTGTTTTTTGTTTTTTAAATTTATTTTATTTTATTATATTTTGTTTTTTTAAATTTATTTTATTTTATTTTATTTTATTATTTTTTAAAATTGCTATAAAACATTTATATCAGACTGAAAATTAAAACAAAGGCTCAAATATCCTTGTGCAAACTTGCAACATGGGGTGATTAAAATCGCGGACAGAGAGAAAAAGAGAGAGCCCGGGTTCGAAGTAATCGTTTATATGTTAGATACTGTTCAGTTGCTATCAGATTAAAAACTTTTGGCTATACAGCCCTCAGGGCTATGAGCCTCTTGCCATTTTGTTTATTTAAATCATGTTATGTGAAATCAAAGGACAAAGTTCCAAAGAAACAATGCTTCAGCTATCCACGTTCATCCTTGTATAAGTACCACAGCCACCTGCAGTGCTTAAACTTTCAGCAGTAAGAACGTGTCAGTGTAACATTGCACCATACTTAACATATCTTACATTAATCGACAGTTTATTATATTCCATTAAAAATTAACTTCTATTTTAAATATCGTCGTGTATTCTCACCTGTAGCCAACCACCTGCAGTGATTAGCATTGCAACAAGAAGGACATCAAGGCTTTACTGCCACTTATTAAAAGCACGATGTTATGCAGATACTGTCAGGCTTCGTATATCAGGCTGAGAAATTAAAACAATAATAATAATAATAATAAATAATAATAATAATAATAATAATAATAATAATAATAATAATAATAATAATATAATAGTGCAAATTCAAATTGACAATTATTTCCTCGAAGTGCTACCACGCATTTACACATACACACACACGCGCGCACGCACGCACGCGATCCCACGCACACACACACACACACACAATCATATCCGCGTGCGCAAATCTAGCAAGAGAAACTACATTAATTTAAAAAAAAAAAGACCTTACCGTATAAACATACATAACATAGATAATACAAAATACAAAGTAAAATGCAGACATGCAGACGAATCGTCGAAACAGCACAATGTACATTTAAAAAAAATCATTTTAAGACCTTTCCTATCCTATCCTGTCCCGCAACCCGGAGGTCATAGGGGCACCACAGATGATCGTTTAACCAGCATACTCCATCTTTCTCTGTCCTCAGAAGCCCTGATGGCTTCGCTCAGTGTCAAACCAGTCCATTCTCGAATGTTGTCCTCCCACCTCTTTTTCGGTCTCCCTCTTCTTCTACCTCCTTGCACTGTGTCTTGCAGAATGGTCTTTGCAAAGCCTGATGATCTGGTGACGTGGCCATACCATCGGAGTTTCCGTTTCTTCACCACTGTGAGCAGGTCATCGTGTTGTCCAATGGCTTGTGTGATGGTCTGTCGGACTTCGTCGTTGGTGATGTGTTGGGTATAGGAAATGCCCAGAAGTCTTCTGTAGCACCTCATCTTCATGCTTTGTATTCTTCGTTGGAGATATGCTGTGAGGGTCCATGCTTCGCAAGCATATAGGAAGATGGAGATGACAAGGGAGCGCAGCAGTCTTACTTTGGAATGTAGACTGATGGTCCTGTCTTTCCAAATGGGCTTCAACCTTGTCAGGGCAGCAGTTGTTTGTGCGATCCTGGAGAGGACTTCCTGTCGGGACCCATTGTCTGATACAATGGCTCTTAAATATTTGAAGTTTTGCACTGTGTTGAGGGATTGGCCTTGGACTTTGATGTCCGTGTTGATGCCATTGGTGTTGTTGGTCATCATTTTGGTCTTCTCTGCACTTATTTCCATTCCATAAGTTGTGGAGGTGGTGTCAAGCCTCTGTACCAGCTGTTCAAGTTCTTGTTCCTCTCCAGCCAATAAATCAATGCCATCCGCAAAACGAAGATTGGAGATTGCTCTACACCCTATACCCCAATGTTAAGACAGTTAATAATTAAGTGAAATGCAATTAAATGATACAAACAGCATGCTAAAATAAAAACAATGTTTACAAATTAAGATGTAATATGAACATTGTAATAAATGGCATGGTTTATAACAGATCAGCATGCAATATCAGTACTGGATGCATAGATTAAGACAAGGAGTGGTCTCAGACTAAACATGGGACAATATAATGCCTTACAACGCGTTTTGAAGTGGGATGTACATTGTATTTTGCCTTCTTGGACAATAGTTTAGTACCGCTTCTTGCATCAAACCCCTGGTAACACGCGGTGACGTAGTGATTAGAATCACAGCAGTAAGCCGGGATTATACATGGAGTCCGGTGCATGCGCGTTGCTAATAATCACAGACCGCATGTGGTGAAACCATTGCGATCTTGTAAATCACAGGGTCAAAGGTCACAGCCCGTTATGTCAAAATTTCACTGATAATGATCTTTTTGGTGACGTTTTGATTGATAAATTGTCAGTGTGGTACACGCGCGAACACACATACACAGAGAGACAGAGATGGAGAGAGAGAGAGAGAGAGGGGGGGGGGGAAAGGTGAGAGTGGAGACAAATAAATGAGAGTTTGGTGGGGATGGGTGCTGAGGTAAACTCGGCACAGAAAGTTGGGGGATGATTTTTACGAGAACTTGCTAATGTATGCCTACCCTCTTCAAAATATAATTACGTTTTGAAAATAATTTAGTTTTATTAAAATTGCAGGTGCTTCATTGGGATATTTTTTATGCACAGATGGCCGTGATATGGAAAACATTCCAGGCAATATTTAAGAAAATATTATAGACCTAGTTTACACTGAGTAAGAATTATAACTCTCTCTCTCTCTCTCTCTCTCTCTCTCTCTCTCTCTCTCTCTCTCTCTCTCTCTCTCTCTCTCTTCTCTCTCTCTCCCTCTCCCTCTCTCTCTCTCTCTCTCTCTCTCTCTCTCTCTCTCTCGTTCTCTCTCTCATTCAGAATAGTATTTCAGAACCTGCAATCATCACATTACACTTTTCGCGTCAAGAGTTGTATGGTTGTAAATGAAATTGCTCCTTAGGATGAGAGTATAAACCGAGGTCTAATATGGCCACGCGCGCATTCTATCGCGCGGACTTTGAAGATCCTAACGCTGACGTCTTGCACCAGTCAGTACCCGTTAAACAAACACATCCAGCAAAAGCTCTAGTTCCTTCTCTGCCATTCCCGGTCGCCCAGGAGTGCGCTACATTGTCTGGGGCGTCAGACTAGGCGCCTAAGGCAGCAAGTTGGCATCTCGGGCGGTTTTGAGTTAGACCCTGCATCTACCAGCGCCTGTAGCAGCGTTTGAGCTGAAGAGCGCTATACAACAACACTAATGATCAACAATTAAAATCAACCAGGAAATCTGATCGTTTTTAATGAGAGAAAAAAAAAAGAAGAAATAGATTGTAGCACCCGGAAACATGCAAAGGTCTTTTAAGGTAAAGATAAAGGTAGTCCCATAGCCTTGTGGCCGTAGGGGAGCGTGATGTTGGAGATCACACTTATCTTGGGCCAGCGTAATGAGGGTGATGCCCATCTCTCTCCCTCGCTGCTTTACCTTCCCCACCCTTAAGAGAGTATGTACTCGGTCACAGTTGAGTCAACTGGGGGCGTTGTTATTTGTCGCTTCACATTTTGCGGTCACCCATCCAAGTGCTAACCGCACTGGACGGTGCTACAGTAGCGAGTGCTCCGTCTTTTAAATGTAATGCTAAAGAGAACAGCGCGCTCACTTTCATTGGCAACTCTTGAACTATTTTCCTTGGTTTCCACTTTTCGTCGGTTTATTGATTATATTTCTTTCGTTGTGTTTCAGATTCTCTGGGGTCAAGGTGAAAACTGAGGTGAGTAAACAGATTAATTGATAAAGTGTAAACAGATTAATGGAATCAGTTAAAAGAATTTAAAGTTAAGGGAAAATAATTAAATTATTTAATTCAGTTTTTCCTTTCATGTTCCGGCCACATTATTGTCTCGACCTAGACCACATTATTAAAAAACAAATATCTCAAGATTGCTGTTATTAGACAATTAGCTGATGACGCAACTTCCTTATTCTGGTAAATTCCTGGCATCGAAAACACTTACAGAAAATGAACAATCTACGACTTCCGGATTTCAGTATTATTTATTTAAGAGTCATCTACCACGATAATATATCCACAGTCATCCCAACTCATATTTTTTTAATTTATTTAATTATTTTAACCAAAAAAATCAAGCGTCGTTTATAGTTCGGCGATTCAAAAGAAAACGTTCAGATTCATATTTAATGGAAGACATCGTCAAAATCGTGAAACTGTTTGCTTTTTTTTTTTCGGCAAACTGTGAAAATGCATGATTTGTAATTAAAAACAAGATTGTTTAAAAAAACAACAAAAAACCAACACTTTTTCTTTTTCTCCCCCATTGTTTCGTTTTCGTCACCTCTTTCAACTTCTTCCTTCTCTAAGAAGAACGTCATTTTTAATTCAGTATTCACTGGGATATTCAGACCTCTTTCATGTCCGTTGCTTTATTCGTTTTTTTTTTTGTTTTTTTAACTGTCTAATCCCTCGCTGTGTTATCTCTCGCTCTGTCTGTCTTCACACTTTCTTCACTCCTAGCGGTCCCACCAGGAAAATTAATCTCTCTGCGCATTGCACACGTGCGCTTCCTACAAGCAGTTATTGCAGTGTTAATACGCGCGGCCTGTGCGAACGAACTTTGTCTTGTACAGATAACACTGTCTGTATTAAAGGTGCTGTATAACGCTTTTAATTTAACATGAAAAACCTTGTTTGATTACATAAATGGGTGTGTTTGTTAAGGCATGTATATAAATATGTGTCTGTGAAAGTCTGAAATCATTGTATTTAAAAAAAAAAATAAAATAACAAAACGGAAACTGACCCTTAAGTTTTTAAAACGAAAGTGAAACTCTTATTCATTTCAGTGAAGTCAAAGTGTTTTGTTTTGTTGGTTGGTTTTTAAATTCTGTCGCGTTATGAAAATTTCAAGGCCAAATATAGTCCAGGTAAGTGGTGGTTGCCTAACAGAAGAAGAAGAACAATGAGACGGAGAAGAAGAAGAATTAATTAGTTATTTAGCTATTGTTTATAGGGTCCAGCAGACTGCAAAGAGCCGAATCAGGACCACAACTTGGTTGAAAGAGCTAGAGGCTCACCCTTAATCCATGTAACAGATCTGCTGAAACAATCCTATTGGTAACACTGAAGGCACTCCGCCAGCCGGTCACTGTATAATAAAGGCATCCCATGCAGGGGACGCTAAGGCTGTACTCTAATTTATCGAACCCCCTTTTACAGTAACAAAATAGAATATAAACATCATGATCAAATATTAACGAAACACATACATATAAAATGTCTACATTGCTAAATAATAATACCCTAGAAAGCCTTAGTGACCATTTTTGCAGAAAGCGGCCAATATGTCAAAGCTGACCCAACAGACCCCATAAACAAATGAGGAGTTTTTGGAGAGTTTTCAAGAAAAAGGGTAGGTGATTGGTCTAGCGAAGAAGTTAGTAGACTAATAGAACAGATTAGGAACGAGTTAGAACAAATGAGAATGACAGAAAGAGTGGTAATTTAAAGCACCAAATTTCCAGAAAGTGGGGATATTATTTATACAGAAAACCAACGGGGGAAGAAGAAGAAGAAGAAGAAGAAGAAGAAGAAGAAGAAGAAGAAGAAGAAGAAGAAGAAGAAGAAAGAAGAAGAGGAATAATAATAATAATAATAATAATAATAATAATAATAATAATAATACAGGATGCTATACGCGCCTTTCCCCAAATCATTCAGGCTCAAAGCGCGGCGATCTATACCAACATACACGCTCACCTGTCTCATCCACCCTCACACACACCAAATACACATCCATCACTCAAACAGGTGGTGTAAAGGCAGGGAGATCGCTATTAGAAGACGGAAAGAAAATCTAATTTTTATTTTTGAAATTTTTATATTGACTGCGTCCTGTACCATTATTGAAGAAGAAGGAGGAGAAGGAGAAAGAGAAGAAGAAAAAGGAGAAGAAGAAGAAGAAGAGGAGGAGGAGGAGAAGAAGAAGAAGAGGAAGAAGCAGAAGAAATATTGTGTTGGTTTTTTTGGGAACCAAGATTATATAAGTCTATTACAATTCCACTTCGAAATACGATTGTCATCTAGTATGTGGTGCAAAATAATGTGACTTCCATTAAAACAGTCGCTTGGCCGCTCGCCGTCGCCGTAGCCGTCATCTTTGTTTTTAAACGAGCAGTATTCGCTGGTCTCGTGCGCCTTGCCTGGTTGTATGGCGGTGTCTTGTTATTCCCGCTTTTCCTGCTAAAGCCACTTGAGACGGGGGTTGGCTGGCCAAACAGCGCAGTTACCGCCCCTGCCGTCAGGAATGCCCAGAGCGTGTTGCCGGGGTGCCCGGATCGTGCAGGCAGAACGCCATCTCTCTAGCGGCTGGATTGAGTATCGGAGACGGCTATATCTAACGAAGTACAGTTCGCCGGAGCTAATATTGTATCACCAGATATGGGACTGTACTATAGACCTTGCGACTTGCCTTTCGGCGTAAGCTATGTTTCACCTTCTGAAAGTCCGCAGCTCAGTATTAATTTTAATCACACTGCGCAGCTGAGACTGACTGAGGATCACGACCTCCACTACACTTAGTCTCTGCTACGCAGTCTGTATTTAATACTCCGTGTTTCGTGTCACGTATGACCAAGTAATGTAGGTAGGCGTATGGGCCTAAAATTATACACAATCCAATTCAAATCAATAATTGATTTTACCATCTGTTCACATTCATGGGATTTTAGACCATAGTCATTGTCACGCATGGATAAATAAACATAAAACCAAATCTAACAATTTAAAGTTGAACTATAATCATAAAAAGTATCTAGCAGTACTACAACAGTTTATCAACTACAGACATGTCAATTATACGGGCAATATCTATTATTACGAGCTATGCAACAAAATGTCAATGGATTCTTGACTATTTACATCGACACTCTTTTCGTAATGTTACAGAACCGAAACAGGACATTCATATAAAAATACGTTTAACAAATATTGGTTGTAAATAACTATACACAAGCATGAAGCTGTGTTAAGCTTGTGCAGACTACGATGCTGATACCGGAAACGCAAACAAGCAGTGCACTTGTTGTACTTAGCACCTTCAAACTAGCCCGGCCGATAGGCATACTAATCAAGTAGAATCGGGCGATGACCTGGGTGATGCACCGGTTTAGCCCGGATGGTCCGAGTTAAACTGTTCGCCTAAAAGCAAACAAAGATTGTGTCATGGAAGGGCAAGCAAATCAATCAGCAGCTGCCTGAGGGTAACTTTTTGTTTTCTAACCTCTTCGTAGAAAGAACAGGCCGTCCATTTTAATGGCCCGCTTCGCACTTGATTACAGATATGGCCCGCTCACGAGGCGGCTTAACCCGCAGTAATAGAAAACAAGCACACTTGATGACACTGTATCTTTAGTGTTTTACACAACCTTTTTGTCTCTGTTACGATTGAGACGTGCACGATAGTTCCGAACGTTTTGCGTTACAAAACATGCAATAATAGGGTGTAGTTACCTTTGATTTGATTCTGCGCTGCTGCTAGAGAAATCTTTTCATAATGTTGATAATTTTCGTTAGTCGATATTGTTGTAGTAGAGTTGAGAATTTTTTGAAATTATTTATTGATTATCGATCGAATGTTCCAAGTCTTTCTGGCCACACCGACTCAACCAAAGCTTTTTAGTTTTAAGGTTAGGTCAGCCAGGCTAGCTATAAATAGCTTCGCCGATGCTTTCCTTCCTTTCCTTTTACTGGAAGGGAGGGTGCAGGCAAGCTATAAATAGCCCGCAGCCAGCAACATGTGGAGTCTCCTCTCTCCTCTCTGAAAATCCTTAACGGGAAGAGAGGGGACTATAAACTGATTAAAAAAAAAAAAAAAAAAAAAACATGTGGAGAAATCGTCCCCTATACGCTTATTGTGTCCGGGGACGTTAATTTTATTCACATGTGGAGGCACTAAACAGTGCTGCTCACATAGGCATTGAGCTGGTGTGTGGCGACAGCTAGTCAATTCAAGCATTGGGGCCGAATCGACTATTCATAAATAACTGTGTAACAGTCTCAGTAGGTTACTGGAAGCGCAAAAGGACGCAACTAGAATCGGTGAAATTCGGGTCCGGGAACCACGCTAGCTAATTGTCCAGTACTGTTTATTGCTTCGTGGTGGTACTAAGCCTCCTAAGCCCGGTAGATAGATGTCTGACACCCGAAAGGCCTGTTTTGCAAACTTGACCATTCAGTGTCCAAACTCACTGCTGCTGGCTATTGTCCACCTTATGCCATACCGGTGGCCAGTATATTGTCCTAAAGTATTGTTGGTGTTGAATTGTATATAATATGATAGTGAAGATCCTATCAGAAGACAGACTAATACATTGAATTAAATTGTTTCTGAAAGTAAGGGAGTTCAACACACAATTACATGTAGAATTTGCATGCGCCACGAATCACTGTGCGTATATCGCGAACTATGTGCGCTATACAATAGAAGATAGCATGACGAAGGGAATAAAAAAATGTAATTTTTATTTTTATTTTGTGTGTTTGTATATGTGTGTGTGTGTTTGTAGGTGTGTGTGCGTGTGTGTGTGTGTTTGTATGTGTGTGTGTGTGTTTGTGTGTGTGTGTGTGGACTTGTTTACACGGCGTTATTTGGACAAACTAGTGAACATCTACATGACTTGACAGCCCTCGTTGTTTTGGCGTCAAACCAATGATCCGTTAGGGTTAGGGCTGTGTTAGGTTAAGGGTTAGGGTTAAGGTTTGGGTTAGTGTTAGAACACTTCAAAGCACTTAAAAAGGGGGCGAAATATGACCCATTGTCAACACAACGTAAGTGGCATTTCAGGAAAGTCATAATAACACCGTGAAAACAAGTTTGTGTGTGTATGTGTGCGTGCGTGTGTGATAATAATTTTACATTTGCATTGTTGCCACATTAAATGATGATACAATGGACGATCGTTGCTCCAAGCGACCCCTAAGTTTCGAAAGTTAGGTGCCTCTTAGTCCTAATCTCTGTCATGTACACGTAAACAAACTTCTGTGCCTACTATACAAACTTTGTTAGCGGTGCTTTTTTAATTTTTGGAATAAACTTTGATTCTATTAATGCTAGGCACATATACAAAAAGGATCTTTTGATTTGATTCAGATCCGTACTATTGAAAGAGGTTATTTCTTGACTTAATCTTTTCCTTTTCTCCGAAGAGGCAACACTCGCTGTGAATTTGGAAAGGCAGGCTCTGTGCCGTTGAAATGTATAATCTTGGGGTCTTTTAATAAAACAATAGTTAAATAGTCATACAAAGCATGGGGATTAGGTGCTACATAAGACTTCTGGGCATTTTCTATACGCATCACATCGCCAACGACGAAGTCCGACAGACCATCCCACAAGCCATTGGACAACACGATGACTTGCTCACAGTGGTGAAGGAACGGAAACTCCGATGGTATGGCCACGTCACCATATTATCAGGCCTTGCAAAGACCATCCTGCAAGGCACAGTGCAAGGAGGTAGAAGAAGAGGGAGACCGAAAAATAGGTGGGAGGACAACATTCGAGAATGGACTGGCTTGACACTGAGCGAAGCCATCAGGGTATCTGAGGACAGAGGAAGATGGGGTACGCTGGTTAAACGATCATCTGTGGTGCTTCAACGGCCTCCGAGTTAAGGGATAGGATAGGATAAATAATCAGGGGGTAAATTTCATGAAATAAGAAAAAAGTTGAAACGTCATTCCTCTGCCCCATCTTTATCTTCAATGGGCCCAAAGTTTGAAGATTATTATTATTATTATTATTATTATTATTATTATTATTATTATTATTATTATTATTATTATTATATTATTATTATTATTATTATTATTATTATTATTATTATTATTATTATTATTGTTGTTGTTATTATTATTATTGTTATGTTATGTTATTAATGTTGTTGTTGTTATTGTCGTTATTACATGGTCTGTTCTATTGCTTTGAAAAGGGGTCCAACCGGAAGTATTCTCTAAGCTCGAAGACGGGAACGCTGCTGCCTGAGTTCCCGGATGTAGACAACTTGATATTACCGGACGAAATTAGTTCGGACAAGGTATGTGGTCTTGTTATTGTTGTTGCTGCTGCTATGTTCTTTTTGTCATATTAGTATGGTTTTACAATTTGCTTTTGTTGTTGCTGTATTGATTGGCTTATCGGATGATCAGAATTTATTTAGCTAAGTTGTCCGCTCACATTCGCTCAGTTCATTGGTTGTCGTTCCGTTTGTTCTTTTTACCTTCCTGAGGACCGATGAACATAGTCGTTCCGTTTGTTATTCACTGTCAGCACTCCAGGCTCTTTCCACGAGAAAGATATCACACCCTTTTCTGGCAGAGATCCATGACCTCCATACACAACTTGTTTCTGAGGGTAAAAAGATAGTTTTTATGTGGGTCCCTGGTCACATGGGCATCCGCGGCAATATTGCAGTGGACAAAGCGGCAAAAGATGCTCTGCATCTCGATTTCCCTCCAGAGATTTTCCAGTTTGTGCCCTACTCTGACCTACGTTGTATAACTGGATCTTATTGTAAACGATTGTTGCAGACTGACTGGTCTAACCATATCAACAACAAATTATTTCAAATTCTTCCCGATTTGTCAGCTTCTTTGCCTAACTTTGCATCCACTCGCCAAGAAGAAACAGTTTTGTCTCGCCTTCATATTGGGCATACTTATGTAACCCACAGTTTCCTGTTAAAAGGAGATGAACCACCATGGTGCTTTGCATGTGATAAATCCTTTTCCGTTCGCCATTTCGTGTCTGAATGTGCTGACCTGCTTGATAAATGAGAAACATATTTTGGTTCAATACCTTTCAAAGAGATTTTTAAAATATGCAATGGTCAACACTTGTTTCAAGTTTTACATGATGTTGGTTTGTTTTATCGCATATAAACCATGTCGTTTTGTTTTGGATTTTATTGATAAGACCGAATTTAGTGATTTGATTGAGGAAAGAGAACGTATTTTTAATACATCAGTTTTAAAGAAGACTTTTCAAGAGGTGTCATGTAAAAGTTTGTTTGAGTATTTAAGAGTAACAGGCCTATTTTTTAAGATTTGAACCACTTTATAACATTTTAAGATAATGTCTCTCTGGTCCTGATTTGGCTCGGAAGAGTTTCTGGACCTAAAGCAATAACCATGTAATGTAATGTAATGTAATGTTCCGTTTGTTCTTTTTACCGTCCTGAGGATGGATGAACATTGAAGTGTAACGTCCAAACCCACCCTTGGTCATACGGCAGACGGGGCCGGCCCCTCAGGGAAAGAGGTGTAGGAACTCAGAACTGCACTGAACCTCCAGAGCAATCACACTGTTAAGATGGACAGTGACAATGAGTGACTTCTATCTTCCCCACTATACGGGATTCGAACCTGGGGTCATTGGTGTGTCAGTCGAACGTTAGAACCACTGAGCTACGGCCTGGTGATGATGTCCATTTGTTATGCGTATGCCTCCATCCATTGTCGTACATGTATGTTCCTGTTTTTCCTCTCCTTCTGTCTCCACTTCCAGTCTACCCTATATGCCCAGGTTCTGTTGCAGTGACATTGATTCTAATAGACCCTACAATTGTGTGTTTGTGTTTGTGTGCAGATGCAGACGCTGTTGGTGATGTATAGGACTCACTGTCAACGAATATTAGATACAGTTATCAGCGCCAACTTTGATGAGGTGATTATTAGGCGAATAAACGATCTTAAATTTTCGGTGGCTTTGCACTGCATGTGCTATTTTGTAGCGCAGGTGGTCACCAAGTTTCACATGTGATATGTTTAATAACAAGTTATGTCATGTGAAATCAATCATCAACATCATCATCATCATCATCATCATCATCATCATCATCATCATCATCATCATCATCATCATTATCACTACTAGTCAGATAATTATGTTGACCTAGTTCGTCTCCTATAGGCGACGAAATAGGTCAAAGTTTCTTCAAAATTTCTCCGAAAATTGACTGTATTTTCTCCGTCCCGGATAGAGCACTCCTGTGTACTTAAAACACTCTTATGCACTCCCATGCACTAAAAGAGCACTCCCGCGCACTTAGAAAAAAGTGGGGTCCTGGAAAAAAGTGGGTTCCAAGCAAATAAACCCATTTGTTACTAGAAAAGACAAGGTCTGAAACCCATTTGTGCGTTTTTTCACGTACAAACACGCATACACGCACACATACACACACACACACACACACACACACACACACACGGAAGTATGGACCAACTGAAAACATATTCCCGCCTATATATTTATTACAGTCATGTAGGTCTATAGCGGCGGTGTTATCATAGAATCTGAGCCAACAAGACTACCTACGGTCGGGGTGTGTCGTGCGCTTGTTTCCATCTGTCTGTGTCGTTTGATGGTTGTCTTCCAAGGATGGTTACCCATCCAAGCACTAACCCGTCCCGACGTTGCTTAACATGAAACATGGCTAGCGTGTGCCCACACGACAACACTAACCTTTATTAACCATTATACATCAATGCTAGGGATCGCAAAACGTTATAACCCATTTTGCAGGTGCCCAACCTACTGCTGCACTTCTGGCAAGGAATGCCCAGCCATCTTACTGACATCCTTTCAGCAGACGTCCTCTGTGATATGGTCTCCCTTTGTGACTCCATTCTTTATAAGGTATTTCTACGTCTGGCTGTCGGCAATTCATTCTAAAATTATGGTGTATTCCCATGTTCTCGGACTTCTAACTGCACTGTTCATTAAGGCTCTCCTTCCCCCATTTCCCACCCCAAACCTCACCCGCTCTCTCTCCTCCTCTTAAATTGCAAGCCTCAATAAACCTTACAACTTCGATTTGTTTGGGGGATGCAGACTAGACGTAAGTTTATTCCACATTTGGATGGCATCACATTCTTGTGTACACTCCCCCCCTTATTCTGTTTATATTACAATATATAAGCCTACACAGGCGCAGCTAGGCAGATTTTATACCTGAAGGATTAAATAGTGACGATTTTCCTGATTAGATTTGGGTGATTGGTTGATTGATTCATTGATTGACACAGGTGCTGGCGGATGTGGTGCTACCGTCTGCCATTCAAGACATACCAGACAGGTAAGATGAGATTTCTTTTGTCACTGGAGCGTTCCCGATTGTAGCCACAGTTTACCTCTCAGGTTCATACAACATTCACGTGGTAAATTTTATGTCGATACGGTTTGATCTCCACGTTTGTGACGTGGGGTTTTATTGTTGCTGGGCTCTGCACAATGGAATGCTGTAACCCTCTCGTCTATTCAATGGGGACCGTTAGTGAGTCACCCGGTGAATTACTTTAATACATTTATTTGTTTAGCTCGGTCTGTGTTAAGGCTGGGGTACAGAGATAGATAGAAAAATGGTAAAAGATCACTGTCACACTAGCTTTCACACGGCTATGAATCATATGTAGTCCAGCCACTTGATAACAGTCAAAATCACACATTTATTTCTCCTACTCTATACACGATCTTCGAAGTACGAATCTAACTTAAAAGTTCAATTGTCAATGCGAATGGTTCACTCGCTGATAATCTAGGCAGCTACTTTTTCTTCATCGGGAACTGACTACTAGCGTTCATGTAGAGTGGACTACTGTGGTCCTTTTGATACAGTTTTAGTGCACTGTTTCCTGGGCACTTAACTGAGTGGTTTCGTGGTTGAAGCGCTGCGTTGAGGTAGCTTCTACGACACGCTGTGTTGTCGTTGCTTGTGTTCGACGGGTGGACTATCTGCGCTCGATGCTGTAGATGCCTCGGCAGCCAACTCGAATCATAAATTAGGTTCTGCTCTTTGCTGAGTTGGGCTCACGATATCCCGCCTGCTCGTCTGTAACATATGCAGTGGTGGAGAAAGTTTTTAAGCTAGGGGTATTTATACCCTCAACCAAAACATGTGGGGGTTTTCATACCCTCATCAAGAGGGTTTTTATACCCCCTTTCAGTTTTTTAGTGGGTACACCAACATACGTAATAAACGCTTTGAGTGGAAAGTCTTTTCATCAGTTTGAGTTTCTTCAGCCGGGCCCGGTTGCGGCTCACCTTACCGAGCACTCAAAGCCAAAAAGGCTGACAAAAACGTTTGTTTTTCTTTTCCTTCATCTTGTTTTAATTTTTTTTAGCAATTAGTTTTGTCTGCTTTATTTTGCCTTTTCTTCGGCTTCCCCTCAGATCGCTGCTTGTCGGCCATGTTTAATGTTGGGTTGTTGTCAGTCTTATATAGCCAATCAAAAGCGTCGAAAAAAAAAGAAGTTAATATTATCGTGCATACGATTGGCTGTTTCTCGGAAGCGACAGAATGAATAGGGGGTGGGGGGAGAGAGGGTGGTAGGTGGTAGCGCAGGACGCACAGGCACACGATCCAAATCGAGCGAAAGCTGTACGCACGACCGAAATAGTTGTACCTGGTGATACCTCCCAGCAACTTAGCTTTACGTTTTTATACCCCTTTGGCACTGACTTTGTGCGTGTTTATACCCTTTCATTACATTTTCGTTACGTGATTTCCCAACTCAGTACGTGAAACACGTACGATTGTACGTGATCTCCATCACTGATATGAGACGAAATTCTGCACAACCCTGAATAATAGGTCTGTGCAGAGCGTCTCACTGAAAGCCAAAGTAGCCCTCAGTGATAGCTCCACATCTCTATACATAAGCGACGAACATTCTGCTAAGTCGGTGGTCCACTGGAATCTCCGCTCTAATTTCCTATACATATAAAAATATAAATCGTGGCTAACTATACACATAAAGAATTAATAATATTATAAACATTCCCTGGTATAGCCACTGGTCTGCAAGCATACATATAGGTTAAACAACAGTGGTTCCGTCAGGTATACAACATGGCGTCAAACCCGGTCATGCTTGACACATGGTCGGCTTCTCCACATGGTAAGGCAAAGTCGGACTAACAATTCAAATCTATGCATAGCAAATTCCACAAACATAATTTCAACAATAATATAAATAAATCACAATGAAACAGAAGTATGTTCATTTACCTGTTCGACAATGTCAGGCCGTGGCTACTTGATTGAATTCGAAAATTCACCAAGCACTGCTGTCTAATCTTCTCAGGAGAGATTCTGCTAGGAAGTAGCTGTGTACTGCTTAGAGTCTCAAACTAGACTGACCTCCTACTTGGCTTTGACTGAATCAGCCAGAACTGGTTCTAACCACTCTACCTGTGTCCCGATTGGCTGAAACAATCTAAGTGGCTATAAAGTTCGAAACACCATCGTAGGCCGCGATGATGTTACTAAACGGCTCGCGTCAGCTCGCAGTGTGTGTGTACACATCAGTTATACCTTAATCGTCTGCTATAGACTACAATAACCTTCTAAAACAAGCAAAAGCTCAAATAGTGCGGGGTAAACTGGTCTGCTTGTTGCAACGTTACACCGACGCATTTCAGAGCCTCTGGACCCTAACGCCGGCAGCACTTGGACGTTAAACCAAAGTCGCTTCAGTGGCTCATGTCAGTGGCCGGAGTTAGGTTTCTGTTTTCAATGAGCTTTAATGGATGTGGTAGCTCAGTGGATAGGTTGCTGGTTTCCTATGCCGAAGGTCGCGGGTTCGAATCCCGGGAGGGACGAATTTACCTCACTGAAGTAGATCTACGAGACTTTTCAAAACACCGACAGTTTTCTCCGGGTACTCCGGTTTCCTCCCTCCCTTGAACAATGGTATTGGAAGCAGTCAATCTAAACTTTCAAGAATAAAATTTGATATCCAGTCCTGCTTCTGTAATAGCGATATCTTCAGGTCGCCGCGCTTTGATTTCGATTAAAGAAAAGCGCGTGATAGCAGTCTGGGAAGATAACAGTGGACATCATTAACGGACACTCACTGAAGTCTGAAGGGGTGTTTATAGTGAGCTGGTTCCTTAGGCCGAAGGCCTCTCTGGTTCCCTAGGCCGAAGGTCTCTGGTTCCCTAAGACGAAGGTCTCTCTGGTTCCCTTGGCCGAAGGTCTCTGGTTTCCTAGGCCGAAGGTCTCTGGTTCCCTAGGCCGAAGGTCTCTGGTTCCCTAGGCCGAAGGTCTCTCTGGTTCCCTAGGCCGAAGGTCTCTGGTTCCCTAGGCCGAAGGTCTCTGGTTCCCTAGGCCGAAGGTCTCTGGTTCCCTAGGCCGAAGGTCTCTGGTTCCCTAGGCCGAAGGTCTCTGGTTCCCTAGGCCGAAGGTCTCTGGTTCCCTAGGCCGAAGGTCTCTGGTTCCCTAAGACGAAGGTCTCTCTGGTTCCCTTGGCCGAAGGTCTCTGGTTTCCTAGGCCGAAGGTCTCTGGTTCCCTAGGCCGAAGGTCTCTGGTTCCCTAGGCCGAAGGTCTCTCTGGTTCCCTAGGCCGAAGGTCTCTGGTTCCCTAGGCCGAAGGTCTCTGGTTTCCTAGGCCGAAGGTCTCTGGTTTCCTAGGCCGAAGGTCTCTGGTTCCCTAGGCCGAAGGTCTCTGGTTCCCTAGGCCGAAGGTCTCTCTGGTTCCCTAGGCCGAAGGTCTCTGGTTCCCTAGGCCGAAGGTCTCTCTGGTTCCCTAGGCCGAAGGTCTCTCTGGTTCCCTAGGCCGAAGGTCTCTGGTTCCCTAGGCCGAAGGTCTCTGGTTCCAACCCCGCAAGGGACAAACTATGTGACTTTGGTACGAGACTTTCAGATCACCGAGGGTTTTCTCCGGGTACTCCGGTTTTCTCTCCCCCTTCAATTATGGTATAGGATGCAGTATGTCTAAAATTTCAAAATAAAATTCGAGTTCCTTTCCGTCTTCTAATAACGACTTGCCTTTACACACCACATGTTTGAGTGTTGAAAGTGTGTTTGTTGTGTATGTACGGCTGTCTGTAACATGTGAGCGTGTATATTGGTTACAGATCGCCGCCCTTTGAGTCTGATTTAGGAATAAGGCATAGCATCCATTATTATTATTATTATTATTATTATTATTATTATTATTATTATTATTATTATTATTATTATTATTATTATTATTATTAAGTCTGGAAAGGCTGCCACATCTGACCATTGTCATTTCAGCACTGCTGTGCTGGTGTTGTTGAAGAAGAAGGAGGAGGAGGAGGAGGAAGAGAAGGAGAAACAGAAGATAAAGCGGAGGAGAAGAAAGGGGGAGGAAGAAGAAGAAGATGATGATGATGATGATGATGATGATGATGATGATGATGATGATGATGATGATGATGATGATGATGATGATGATGATGACGACGATGATGAAGGCCTACCAGTACCACTAGCAGCTCAACGATGATTGCTGGTGTAGTCTTATTCTTGAACGAAGTGTAATGAAGCAAGATATTTGGATCAAGCGTTCAGAACTGTAGGCGGTTGTCAACAGCAGCGAAGCACAGGCATCCATGAACTTAGGGTATGCAGAATGGTTCTAAACCATCATTAACAGTTATCACAGTTCAAAAGACCCTGTACTTAATGGTACTTTCCCACACTTCGTGTATACATCCTAATACTAGTGCTTGAATCTATGACTAAACGTGTCGGACCCAACTTACCATCCTGTTGCACATGTCAGATATGTAGCTTTATGTAAACCTAGCACAGCTATGTCAGCTGAGAATGCTCAGTCACTTTACTGTGCGGACAGAATATACACAGGTGTGTTATCAGGCATTGGTCGCATCCATTAATTTCCAACAGTCGCCGCAAGACCTTGAACGTGGCCGAGGGCCGCGCACCTTTTTAACACCATACACAGGTGTGTGACATCCACATCAAAGGCGCGCGGGCAGATGCTGACAGGTAGACACACAACACGTGACCTCGCCATGACCTCAACAGCAAGGATGGTCCAATTGTTATGTTAGCAGCCGAAATATCTCATGCACGCATTGTATTGCAGTAACGAATTGTTCTGTTCAAAATTCCATTCAACATTGTAGATTCATTGCAAGCTTCTGGGGTTTGAATGCTTGAGGTTTTGTTTTCGAGGGTTTTCATTTTCTTCCCGTTGGGGTGCCGGAGTTTTCTGTATAATAGCAACCCTTCTGCGAAAATTTAGTGCATTAAATGATCAGTTTCTATCATTCTCATTTGTTCTTTCTCGTTCCTAATCTGTTCTATCAATCCACTATCTTTTTCGCTAGACCAGTCACCTACCGTCTATTCTTCAGTGTTACCATTAGGGTAAAGTAAAATTTACGTCCCCGAACACCTGGGCGTATGGGGGACCATTAGGGTTGTTTCAGCAGATCTTTCATACGGATCAGGGATGAGTTCTCTTTCAGCTTAGTTAAAAGAGAACTCATCCCTGATCATCATCATCATCATCATCATCATCATCATCATCATCATCATCATCATCATCATCATCATCATCATCATCATCATCATCATCATCATCAGTTTTTTTCTTCTTCTTCTTCTTTGTCGTCGCCGTTGTCCCCAACCTCCTCGTCTTCCACGATGATATATTGCCTTTCTGTTTTTGCTTGAGTTTTACCATAAGGACATTACTCAAGTTGAGTGCCCGTGGGTTTATAGCAAAGCGGTAGAGAGCACCCAGTTGTATGTCACCATCGTTTGGGATGGAAGCATTTATTTATTTATTGGTTCTTATATAGCGCTTTTCCAGCTCAAGAGCTGCTCAAGGCGCTCGTAGGATCTAATTCAAGCCGCCCGAGGCGCCTCTTGCATCACCTGAAGCCCTGACGACTGAGCACAATCCTGGGCGACCCAGTATGGGAGAGAAGGGACGTAGTGCGCGATACAAGTGAACATCATCCTCATCCTCATACCTCTGTATCTCTTCTGTTTTCTTCTGATCCTCTGGTAAACGATGCAGTTTTGTAGAGTAATTCAGTCACATTGTTCCTAGCCTATCCTATCCCGTAACTCGGAGGTGGTTGGGGCACCACAGATGATCGTTCAACCAGCGTATTCCATCTTTCTCTGTCCTCAGCAACCCTCATGGCTTCGCTCAGTGTCAAGCCAGTCCATTCTCGAATGTTGTCCTTGCAGGATGGTCTTTGCAACGCCTGATGATCTGGTGACGTGGCCATACCATCGGAGTTTCCGTTTCTTCACCACTGTGACAAGGTCATCGTGTTGTCCAATGGCTTGTATGATGGTCTGTCGGACTTCGTCGTTGGTGATGTGCTGGGTATAGGAAATGCCCAGAAGTCTTCTATAGCACCTCATCTCCATGCTTTGTATTCTTGGGTGGAGATCTGCTGTGAGGATCCATGTTTCGCAAGCGTATAGGAAGAAGGAGATGACAAGGGAGCGCAGCAGTCTTACCTTGGAATGTAGACGGGTGGTCCTGTCTTTCCAAATGGGCTTCAACCTTGCCAGGGCAGCAGTTGTTTGTGCGACACTGGAGAGGACTTCCTGTCGGAACCCATTGTCTGATACAATGACTCCTAAAGATTTGAAGCTATGCACTGTGTTGAGGGATTGGCCTTGGACTTTGATGTCCGTGTTCATGCCATTGTTGTTGTTGGTCATCATTTTGGTCTTCTCTGCACTTATTTCCATTCCATAGGCTCTGGAGGTGGTGTCAAGCCTCTGTACCAGCTGTTCAAGTTCTTTTTCCTCTCCAACCAATCCATCAATGTCATCCGCAAACCGAAGGTTGGAGATGGCTGTACCCCCTATGCTGACTGTGCCTTCGTGGTCTACAAGAACATCTGACATGATGCACTCTAGGAAGATGTTGAAGAGTGTTGGAGAGAGTAAGCATCCTTGACGCACACCGATTGTTGTTCTGAACCAGTTTCCGTTGGCGATGCTATGGAGGACTGCACTGGTAGCCTTGTTATACAGACTTTTATAATTTTAGGGCTGATGTTGTACACTCTTATGGTTGCAGACAGAGCTGCATGCCAGACTCGGTCAAACGCTTTCTTGAAGTCTATGAACACAAGATATAGATGTTGTTGGTGCTGAAGGTATTTCCCGCAGATTATTCTGAGGTTGAAAATCTGTTCAGTGGTACTTCGTCCTGCCCTGAATCCTGCTTGTTTTTCAGCTATGATTTGTTCAGCTTGGGGTTTCAGTCTGTCACATTATTCGCCGTCCCTTTTCTCTTCTTTTCCATTCGATCCATTTGGTCACAGCAATCGCTTCAAATCCTCCCAGCTGTGAAAGGAAGATAGCTCCGAGAGAATGGTCACTCCTTTCCTTACCAAACTTCTTATTTCCTGCAAGGAAGACATTTTGCACTTGATGTGGTCAGGCTGGAGTATTTTACTATTTTCAATCGGCGGCTGTTGTGGCTTTGAAGAAAAGCGTGCGTGAAGGACCACCTGCTTTTTTGTTGTCGTGTGTGATTGTGAAGATCTTTGTACAGTCAATCAATATTGGGAGTAGCTGAAGCTCGTCAATAGATTGCGCTAGAGTGCGAAACCAAGGTGTAGCATTACAATCCTGACTAAGTCAGCCTTCTTCAAAAAGGGATCTTGGAGGTGTTAATGGCGAGAAAATTAAAGTGGAAGAACGAAGAAGATCTGAAAAGAATAGAATGTAGTCTTTTTGTGGTCTTTATGTGCAGGAGAGTAAATGGCAAAGGGAGCTAATGACGGAGAGTTTGGGCCGTTTCTAGGTCAGTAAGCTAGCCATGAATGCTTTTTGAGCCGCCCCTAATGCTTCCTTAAGCCGCGTTTTCCTCAGAGAACAAAAACACAGCGGTTTTATCCGCTAAACCAGGCCGCTACAGTTTTAATTTCTCCCAGCTTAGGGCCCGGACCACACATACCCGGCTCTTTTTGTCCCAGGTGACCGAAACACGCCGAGAGCGTCGAGTGTGAAGTTATCACCCCTTCCCCCAATCCATCACCGGTCACGTGACGTCAAGCCGTATGGAAATTGGCCAGGGTCGTGACCTACCGCACTCGGATGGGCCCGACAAGACGTTAATTGATTACCCCCGGGTTACTTATCTCACGAGGAGAGGGAGATACCTACGCCTCTCTCTCTCTCTCTCTCCTCCCCCCACCTCTCCACCGACCAAGCACAAACTGACAGAGACGCCTTGTGGGAGAACAGGCATGGATCGGAGATAGTGCTGAGCTTATCATGTCGTCCCTTTTCCTATTGGCCTAAGACACACAATCATACAGAGAGAGAGAGAGAAAGAGAGAGAGAGAGGGGGGGGGAGTGGGGGGGAGGTGTGCGTTGGGTGTGGAGCGGGCCTTGATTTGCTCAGGGGGAGACACTGGGTGGATTACTGGTGGCGCTAAAAAAGAAGTAATGATGAACATCAAAGGTACGCGGGCGTTGTTTGGATGTGGCCATGTTGAGCCGGGTCTTGGCCGTAAGCCGTTTTAGGTCCTGTTTTGGCGTTCATCACACCTACCCTGTTTTCATCGGGATTTTCTCCAAGATTTTAATATTATTTTTTTAACCTTTTTTATTATTTTTTTTTTTTAAAAAGGTTTCCTCTTTCAAGTTTGGTCATGCGTAGAGTGAGACAGCGAGAAGTCTTGGACTATAACCTGACGGGATAAAATCGTAGCATAATAATGCTTTTTTTGAACTGGAATAACTGTTATTGTCTAGAACAATTTGGATAGGATCACTGCATACATCATACCTTTGGGTATATTATTATTGTTTTTCTCTTCTCGTGGAGAGTACTTTAAGAACTATCGTTCTGCAGTGTTAAGTTTGAACATGTTATCGCTTCTTTGAAGGGTGATCCTTAAATCTGATATTCGACATTGAAGGAAACACTGGAATGATTGTCTTTAAATTGTTTATTAATGTGTTTGACAAATTCCGTACCACCCGCGAACAATAACCCGAATAGTGTTTGAACATAAATATGAATAATGGGATTTTTTAGGAAGCCGATGATCTGGTTACTGTAGGGCTGTTTTGAATCTCGTTACAACTCCAAATCTAGACCTAAAGAGTCTGCATTCTTAGCTTACATTTGCTTCTTCCGCTTTATGTCGTTAAGCCTATGTGGAATTACAGTTATTGTTATAGCGCACTTGCCAGATCAAGAAGCTTCTCGAGACACTGATCGGAATCACTGTACCGCGAGTCACACAAGACGCCAGCTTGCTGCATATTGCGCAGTGTCTAACGCCTTGGACTACTGGTCACCCGGACGAAAGTGTTTACTTGAGTCTATCATAGGCATAGGCGCTCCTCTGATTAGACGCGTCACAGGCATGGGCGGACGCGTGTCCAGATACAAGCGCCTGTGCTATCATATCATCCTTAGGGTACGGATAGGTGTCCCTATTAGCGGTCAGCTCCCAACTGCGGACACCTACACTTTCCAGACGTCATGATAGAGTGATGAAGGAACGATTTTTTGCGCAAGCGCCATTGCGATTGACGTAATTTGTTTTTTCTCCCCAGTGTAGTTTTTCATTAATTACGTTGCAGTATATTTTAGCTAGTGGAAACTATGCCTGTAGTATGAAGTCACGCTCAATGACCGCATTAGAATCCGTGACTTTAAAAAAAAAGGCTACAATTATTGAAGGAAGGTAGTACCCGGAGAAAACCCTTACTTAACTTACTGCCCGTCACCCCTGCCAGGGTATGGGCCGCCAACAACAGCTCTCCAGAGTCCTCTGTCCTGTGCAACCCAGGACAAAGTGTTCTCTTTCTTCTGTTGTTGACGTTTCTGTAGCGTAGTCTTTTTTTACGAGGTGTGGGGGTGCTAACCCTACGCCCAACTCTCCTCCTTTTGCAGCCGGGCTTGGGACCGTCCTTGGCGGAGTTGGAGAAAAACCCTTGATGTCCTGAAAAGTCTGTCAAGTTCGCCCCATGCGGGGTTCGAACTTGCTACCTTCGGCATAGGAAACCAGATCACTTTCAACTGTGGTACCAGTCCCTCTCCAAGGTACCAGTCCCTCTCCAAGGTACCAGTCCCTCTCCAAGGTACGTCACTCTGTAGTGGGAAAAAAAGCATCAATAAAATAACCACGTTGTATGTTGCAGTCTGAGTACGGAGATTAAGGTGTTTGCCCGAAAACTGCCCGCCTGGCTTTCCAGTGCCATGGACTCCCTGCCCGAATGCCTCACCCACAGGAAGATGGAAGGTATGTAGCGTCTTGGCGGTCGTTGTCGCCAGGTTTGTCGTTGTCGGCAATAACAGTAGTTGTCGTTATCTTTGATGACATTGGATAGGTAGTATTACTATCTCATAATTCGCATGCTGTTTGTCTGTGACATGCCGACAAGTCGTCAAACCTTTTGAAAGAAAGTGCTGCTCGATGAGAGGGGGTTGTTATATATTAAAACTATTGTCATTATTCTTATTGTTATTATTAATTTTGGAAATGCTTTAACATAGTCGGGAATCATTTTGTTTTGATGATGATGACGATGGTGAAGATGGCAGTGGTGATGTTGGTGATGATAATGATGATGATGATGATGATGATGATGATGATGATGATGATGATGATGATGATGATGATGATGATGATGATGATGTTGACTTGTTACGCGCACAACTCCACCCTCGCAGCAAGCTGAAGGCGAAGAAAAAGATGGTTCGGTGCACAGGACAAAATAGTCAATCAGAGCAACAAGTGGCCACATTTTTGTCTGGTCAGGAGGGAGGGTATTCCACAAAAAAAGGGCCCTGAATGTGAGAAAGCTCTGCATCTTAGTGACTTCATCTAGTGTTCTTCTTTATAATTATGATCTGTTTTGTGTTGTGTAACCAGATTTTGGTCCTGTAATAAGGTTTAGAACCCTATAATATAAGGTAGATATAGCTGTGTAGAAGACAACGATCATGTGTTGTCAAGATTTGTTTATTTACGTTGCGCATTGCCGTGTGTTATTTTCAGCGGCCCGATCTTTCACACGGAGCGTTCTGCGGCAGCTCTCCTTCGTTCACATGGCTCAGGTACTAGAAATGGTCACAAATTAATACAACTTAAATGTAATTTTATAATTATATTACTCACATCATCACTTAAAATCATTAACGCTAGACCTCATTCAACAATTGCCGAAAATCAGTACCATTGTATGGCACTATTTTGTTGATTGCTGTCATTAAAAAGCTGCATGCATTGACTTGTTGGAATTTTTCACAATTATTCTACATCTTACCTTATCCTGCGTTCTTTTTAATTTTCTTCTCTTCTTTCTTTTCTTGCTTCTTCTTCGACCTTCTCATCCTTTTTCTTCCGATCTTCATCTTGTTGTTGTTGTTGTTGTTGTTGTTTCTTCTTCTTCTTCTTCTTCTTCTTCTTCTTCTGCTTCTTTTTGCAAAACAAAAATGATCGAATCTATCGTGCGCGTCTCAATCGTAGCAATAAGCTTATAAGCTTATTACCACTGCACCAATAATTAAAGGGTCCCAATGCGAAGGCTTTGTTTACATTGGCATCGTTTTTATATTACACAATGATAAAATGGACTTTTTTATGACATTACACAATGATAAAGTGGACTTTGTTACAACATTACACAATGATAAAGTGGACTTTGTTACAACATTACACAATGATAAAGTGGACTTTGTTACGACATTACACAATGATAAAGTGGACTTTCGTTGCTCAAACCAACCGCTCAAGTTCGAATTTCCAGTTTCGGTTTTAACGGGATTGATTTCCCCTTTTTTAACGGTATATTGATACCATAGCCGTATGACTTTTGACCCTATTTCTGAGTGAACCACCCATCATAAAGAAGATGTCTTGCGCAGGGTAGGGTCTATTTTATCAATCTAATACTAAAAACCTTACGAGCAGTATTTTGGTGGTTTTTTTATGAGCTCTGTCTCTTACTGGCTTTGGTAGCTGCTATTTTTAGTTCCAGACTGTTGGCTGACTAGTCAACGAGTGTTGCTGTTAACAGGCACACAAACTACGGACTTTATTCATTTAATAAATAACTATTCTTTCCAAACAGTTATTTTTTGTTTAAAACTTTTTTTTTTTTTTTAGTAGGACACCCCTCTTTGGGTTGGCCGGGGTTTCTGTATAAATAGTATCCTCACCTTGTGGAACCTTAGTGCTTTAAATTGCCACTGTTGCTGTCTCTTTCCTGTGTACTTTCTCGTTCATACTCTGTTCTAGCAATCTACTTGTATCGCATGTAGGTCGTATCGTCTTGTTTCTATTCTTGGATTAAATTTTATTAGTAAGACTGGTTTTATTTACATCTTTAATCATATTTAAATGTTAGCAGTTTAGTCTGATTTTGCTTAGTATTGTGTGGTCATGATTTGGCTCTTGGCAGACCGCTGGCTCCTATAAAAACTGAATAGCTATGTAACTATTTTCTTCGCTAGACCAGTTGCTTACCTTTTTTCTTGAAAATTCTCCCCAAACTCCTCATTATTTTGTGTATGGGGTCTGTTGGGTCAGCTTGGGGGATATTGGACGCTTTCTGCCAAATTGTCACTAGGGCTTTCTTTGGTATTATTATTTAGCATTGTAGGCATTTTATATGTAGGTGTTTTGTTCAAATTTTATAATGTTGTTTATATTCTCTTTTGTTTTTGTAAACAAGGGTTCGATACATTAGAATAAAGCCTCAGTCTCCCCTGCATGGGATGCCTTTATTGTAAAGTGACTGGCTTGAGGAGTGCCTTCAGTGTTACCACTAGGGTTGTTCAGCAAATTTTTATATGGATCAGGGGTGTCTTTTTTCAATCAAGTTATGGTCCTGATTTGGCTCTTTTCCATCCGCTGGACCCTGTAAACAATGGATAACTAACTAACACTCATTGTGAATGCTAAAAGGATCTTTCGATGGGGTGTGGTCAACCCCCGTTGGGGTGCCGGGGGTTTCAGTATAAATAGTATCCCCACTTTCTGGAAATTTAGTGCTTTAAATTCCCACTGTCGCTGTCTTTCTCATTTGCTCTTTCTCAGTCCTGCTCGGTTTTATCAAACTGCTATACTATCGTCTTCTTCCGGGACAAGACTCCTTATTTGTGTATGAGGTCTGTTGGATCAGCTTGGGAATATTGGACGCTTTCTGCCAGGTGGTCACTAGGGCTTCCTATGATGTTATTATTTAGCAATGTAGGCATTTTATATGTATGCGTTTTGTTGATAATTTATAATGATGTTTGTATTCTATTTTGTTTTTGTAAACGGGGGTTCGATAAGTTGGGGTGAAGCCTCGGCCGTCCCCTGCATGGGATGTCTTTATTGTAAAGTGACTGGCTGGTGGAGAGCTTTCGGATTTACCACTAGGGTTGTTTCAGCAGATCTTTTATGTGGAACAGGGGTTGTCTGGTCCTGATTTGGCTCGGAAGAGTCTGCTGGACCTAAAGCAATAATAATGTAATGTAATGTAATGTAATGGGGTGTGGTCAAAAAGGGTTTCTTTTGAGTAGGCTGTATTTTAACAAGTTCTGATAAAGCTGCCTGTAGCATGCTTCATATTAATCATTCACAATATACAATATTCACATCCATCACGTGGTCTGATACCTTCAGACAGCAAGGACGGCCTTGAGTGGCCAGGAGGAAGTGATGCGGATGACATCAGATGTGAGCCAACTGGACTTCCGGCAGATTGCCTGCCAGGTCTTCTGCATGCATCCGCCCAGCTCCACCCAGCAACGCGACAGAACAATGGAATGTTAGTAGTATGTGTAATAGAGATCGTAATAATAATAATAATAATAATAATAATATTAATAATATTAATAATAATAATAATAATACAGGATGCTATATACGCGCCTTTCCCCAAATCAATCAGGCTCAAAGCGCGGTAGTAATGTTATTTGTAGTATTGTTATTTTTGTAGATTTACTTTTTGTGGTTATGCTTCAACTTTAAGTTGTTAGATTTACTTTTTATGGTTATGCTTCAACTTTAAGTTGTAAGCGTGAGAAAGAGTGTATGATCTAAAATCACACGTAGGCGAGCAGACGTTAAAATAAATTATTGACATTATAAATAATGTAATAGAGATGTGTGTTCCGCCGCCGTAGCTCTGTGGTAGAGCGTTCGCCTGGCACACAGGGTGACCCAGGGTCAAATCCCGTGGTGGGCAAGATATAAAGTGACCAGTATTCACCGTCCACCTTAGCACAATGATTGCTCTGGAGGTTCAATGTTGATTTATGTCCTTACCCCCTCTTCTCTGGAATGGGTTTGCCCGTCTGCCATATCGCCATTGGTGGGTGTAGCTGACCTTTAAACTTTAATGTTGATTCATGGAAATTGCGTATTAGGTAACCTGCTCGCAAATTTTTCTTTGTATATTTTATTTCTCTATGTCCCTTCTCTTCAATCACCCCGGTCGCCGAGAACCGTGCTCAGTTGTCTGGAGAGCCAGACGATGCGTTTAGGGCATCTAGTGAGCCCCTCGGATGGCTTGAGTTCGATCCTGTATCGGCCAGCACTGGAGCTGGAAAAGCGCTTTATACGAACAATAAAATCAGGGATGGATTTAACCGGAAATTACCGGTATTTTACCGGTTTGAGAATAAAAATACCGGTTGAAAAATCAGTAGCCGGTAGAGCCTACCCGTTCTTATTTTGTTTGACTGGTTTCAAAAATAAAGAAAAAGAGAAAGAAAAACAAGAGAAATGAAGAGAGAGAGAGAGAGAGAGAGAGAGAGAGAGAGAGAGAGAGAGAGAGAGAGAGAGAGAGAGAGAGGGAGAGCCAGCCAGCCAGTTGATTATGTGTTTAGGGAGTGTAGACGAGAGGCCTGCGAATGCGTTCAGTAGCCTTGTCATATTCTATGAGGTAATTAATACAGAATGATATAACATTGGCGGGCGCAAGGCTATCGTGAATACGGATAAATTAAACTCTCGCACTTTTCGATTTTTTCTTCCCTCGTGCTCGTCAGTATGTATTGCGACAGTGGCAGATAGGCTAGTAATAATGAAGAAGCAAAAATCTTTTGTTTCATTTTTTGCTAGGGGGGAGAGGGGCGATAAAAAAAGTTTATGTGAAGACGAAGATGTTTCTAATGAAACAGAAAGTGCATTAACAGAGTCGCCATCTACTTATATAAAATAGTGACGCATTATTAAGCTTTGCTATGGGTCATACCGGTTTTCGTGACTGGCCTACCGGTTTGCGTTCGAGTGGGTTTGTTTACTGTGACGTCATACCGGTTTTGCAAACACCCTAGGACTATCACTGAAAATTAAATTACAAATATAAAATGTCTTCTCCATTGAGTTGGGATATGCCCTGCAGTAACGGGATTGAATGCAGTCAGTCCAAACTTTCAACATTCGATTTCCTTGGTCTTCTGATAGTGATTTTTCTTGCCTTTAACACCACTGGTGTGAGTAATATTAAGATGTGGGTTTGTTGTGTGTGTGACTGAGAGTGGATGAAACATGTGGCTTGTATGTAGAGAAGATCGCCGCGCTTTGAACCTGATTGGTGAATTGGGGAAAAGCGCGTATCCATTATTATTATTATTATTATTATTATTATTATTATTATTATTATTATTATTCAGTGTTCCCTCCACACACACAAAATGAGAGTCCTTGGGACGTCCAGGTGTAAAATGTTAAGAGTCCTTGTGCAAATTTTGAGAGTCCCCAAATCGGTGGATGAACGGGTTTTGGGCCCAGTCAACCAAGTCAGAAGTGACATGATCGTGTATGATAGAATCAAAGAATGGATTAACGAAGATTTCTTTTGTTCAGTGAATGTATTGCTTGGAGGAAGTTTACAATGCGCGCGCATGCGATTTTTAAGGACGACAACTCCTGACACAATCTTTAATCGTCTGCAATGGCAGTCTCAGTTGGGTTCTGATTCTGATTATGCCGTGAATTAGTTCGCAACTCGTTGGTCGTATTTATGACTTCAGCAATTCCAAAAAAATGTGTGCGTCCACAGGACGCACACATGCAAATTTTCCTGCGTCATTTTTCATATTTTGTGCGTAATTGACGCACTACTGTGCGTAATCGGGAACACTGTTATTATTATTATTATTATTATTATTATTATTATTATTATTATTATTATCATTGTTATATATCCCAATTGGCTACTCCGTTATTATTTTTAGTTTAATTTATTGGTATTATTCCGCAGGAAGAATGACTTTTTAATTGAACGGACTGTTCGTTTTACACAGCACTGTCGTGTTCAGAGAGCTTCTCAAGGCGGTAAAGTAGTTCGCGGTTTATTTTACTGAGGCTTGTTTTGTTGGTGTTTCAGTTTTCAGTGAGTTCCGCAGCTTGCTACAGAAACAGGAGCCAGTGGAGTCGTACACTGAATGGATCGACAACGTCGTCGACACCTGTGTTTTACAGGTGAGTGTTCAGTGTTGTTGTCTTTGTCTTCTTCTTCTTCTTCTTCTTCTTCTTCTTCTTCTTCTTCTTCTTCTTCTTCTTCTTCTTCTTCTTCTTCGTATTCGTATTCGTATTCGTCGTCATCGTCGTTGTCGTCGTCGTCATCGTCATCATCATCATCATCATCATCATCATCATCATCATCATCATCATCATTGTTGTCGTCGTCATACTGGAGTCGATATACGCGCTTTTCCACAAATCCCCACTCAGGCTCAAAGCGCGGCGATCGAAACCAACATAACACGCTCACATATTTCCGACACTCACATATACCACAAACACACCTCTGTCACTCAAACGGGTGGTTTAAAGGCAAGTAGATCGCTCTTAGCAGACGGAAAGGAAATCGAATTTGTACTAAGTTTAGAATGGCTGCATCCAATACCACCACCACCTCAACCACCATCATCATCATCAGCAGCATCATCATCAGCGGCAGCAGCATCATCAGCAGCAGCATCATCAGCATCATCATCTTCTTCTTCATCATCATCATCATCATCATCATCATCATCATCATCATCTTCTTCTTCTTCTTCTTCTTCATCATCATCATCATCATCATCATCATCATCATCATCATCATCATCATCATCTTCTTCTTCTTCTCCTTCTTCTTCTTCTTCTTCTTCTTCTTCTTCTCCTCCTTCTTCTCCTTCTTCTTCTTCTCCTCCTTCTTCTTCTTCTTCTTCTTCTTCTTCTTCTTCTTCTTCTTCTTCTTCTTCTTCTTCTTCTTCTTCTTCTTCTTCTTCTTCTTCTCCTTCTTCTTCTTCTTCTTCTTCTTCTCCTCCTTCTTCTTCTTCTTCTTCTTCTTGTTCTCCTTCTTGTTCTCCTTCTTCTGCTTCTTCTTCTTCTTGTTCTTCTTCTTCTTCTTCTTCTTCTTCTTCTTCTTCTTCTTCTTCTTCTTCTTCTTCTTCTTCTTCTTCTTCTTCTTCTTCTCCTTCTTCTTCTCCTCCTTCTTCTTCTTCTTCTGCTTCTTCTTCTTCTGCTTCTTCTTCATCCTCCTCCTCCTCATCATCATCTTCCTAATCATCATCATCATCATCATCTTCTTCTTCTTCTTCTTCTTCTTCTTCTTCTTCTTCTTCTTCTTCTTCTTCTTCTTCTTCTTCTTCTTCTTCTTCTTCTTCTTCTTCTTCTTCTTCTTCTTCACCATCTTCATCATCTTCTTTATCATCATTATCTTCTTCTTCTTCTCCTTCTTCTTTTGCTTCTTCTTCATCCTCCTCCTCATCATCTTCCTAATCATCATCATCATCATCATCATCATCATCATCATCATCATCATCATCATCATCATCATCATCTTCTTCTTCTTCTTCTTCTTCTTCTTCTTCTTCGTCATCATCATCATCATCTCCTCCTCCTCCTTCTCCTCCTACTACTCCTTGTATGTTTTACGACGTTGTGCATTTCAGCCGTGCAAGGAAAAGGGTCAGGAATTTCTGGACAGTGCGGCGGCCTTTCTGATGCAGTGGTCACTGTTCGGCTCCCTCATGAAGAAAGATCTCACACTTCTCAATGCTTCCACCTTTGGTAGGCCTACCTTAATCGTGTTTCATCACAGAGCATTAACCAACAATACTGTACCCTCCATAGCTTAGGAGCAGCATTAGTATGTATCATCATTATATAGAGCTCTAAATGATACATAGCCTACTACTGTTACCTCTATGCTATCGACGATCCCCGCATTCCTTCCGCTACCCCTATGCTATCGACGATCCAATATTCTTGGTTAATACGCCTGTGGTTTCATTTATTATCGTTGTTTAAAATTAAAATAATACAATTTATTAAATTATGTATGTATGTAATTATGTGTGTCTGTATGACTGAATAAAATTAATGTTCAGAAAGGGATGTTCAGCTCAATGGACTGTCACGGCGGCAGAGTTAGTTTCGCTCGATACCTACCAACCAGTGTCGTGATCGGCTCTATAAGGGTGTGGGATAGGATCGAGAAGGTTCGGGGTGAAGGGTGGCGTCATTGACGAACTGTGCCGAGTTCATTATGTTTTAGAGTTAACGGTTATTGATGTGTATGTATGCATATATGTATGTATGTATGTATGTATGTATGTATGTATGAACATTCAGATATTTATGTTGAGCTCAAGGACAAACAACAACAACAACAACCCAAACTCAATGGACTATCACGATGGCAGAATTAAGGTGCGGTCTGACGGGAAGTGAAACAAGAAGCAAAACAGCCAGTAAAACACGAAACATCGTAGTTTTGACTATGTTTATCGTGTGACTAGACCTAAAGCATAACAGCAGCTAAGCGCCGAAGTGAAGCAAAGCCGATGCCTTCAGTTTAGAGCGTGCTCTAAAATTTTGGATTGCTTCGCTGAAGCATTTGATTGCCAGCCAATCAGAAGAGCCGACGTACGAAAACGAGGTTGTTATCAATTCAGCGATCATGACGGCATCAAAAGCTACTGGGCCATTAGCAAATCTGAAACAAGACGATACGTTTATTCTCCTCGATCTAATTCAAAACCACGAGGCATTATGGAATGTTAGAAGTCAAAATTACAGAAACCAAACCCTGAAAAAGGCCTCATGGACTTCTTCTGTAAGGGTCAATCCGACGGAAAGGGAGGTAACTGATTTACAACTTATTGCGCATTGCTTCCACGCAGACTGCTTATGCAAAACTTCTCATCGTGTGACCGCTTCACAAAGCAAAGCACTTGCTTCTAGCAGCAGATGCTTTGCTTTGTTTACCGCTTTGCTTTTGTTCTCTTCACGTCAGACCGCACCTTTAAAGTCTCGTTGGTTGTAATGAAGTCATCAGTATGTGTATATGTTTGTTGGTATGTATGTATGTTTATTATTATCATCATTATTCACGGCTCGGTACAGTTCCATCATTAATTAATGTTTTGTGTTGTGTGACGTTACAGGGTCGTTACACTTGTTACACATGATGTTGGACGAATACGTCTACCTCGTCATGGAGACGCAGCGTGACCAGTTACGTGATCAACACTTTCAGCGATTGGTCCAACGCCACATGAAAAACGCTGGTCAGTAATTTAAAAAAACATTTGTCCCCCATACACGTTATGTGTCCGGGGACGTTAATTTACCCAATAATAATAATAATTACAAAACATTTCAGTATACATTCTTGAGTATGTTTCATATTGTTGCGTTGTGTTGTGTTGTTGTTGCTGTCATCCACAACTTCCACCTTTTGGGAATAAAGAGTTGTTGTTGTTGTTGTTGTTGTTGTTGCTGTCATCCACAACTTCCACCTTTTGGGAATAAAGAGTTGTTGTTGTTGTTGTTGTTGTCATCCACAACTTCCACCTTTTGGGAATAAAGAGTTGTTGTTGTTGTTGCTGTCATCCACAACTTCCACCTTTTTGGGAATAAAGAGTTGTTGTTGCTGTTGTTGTTGTTGCTGGTGCTGTTGTTGTTGCTGCAGTTGTAATTGTTGCTGCTGTTGTTTTTGCGGCTTCTGCGACTGTTGTTGTTATTGCTGCTGCTGTGGTTGTAGTTGTTTTTTTCTTCTTCTTCTTCTTCTTCTTCTTCTTCTTCTTCTTCTTCTTCTTCTTCTTCTTCTTCTTCTTCTTCTTCTTCTTCCTCTTCCTCTTCTTCCTGTGGTAATCTCTACTCCACTGTACTTTTGGGCCAGTAGTTTTACCACCGACTGCTATGTGAACTAACCGATATAAATTATTCTTCTAAAAATGTTCTTCTTTCGTTTTTTCTTCCTCCAATGGTACACGTTTGAAATGCAGTTAGCTTTTTTCGTGCAGAAGTCATCAAAACTCAAGCCAAGGTCAGAACAGGAGCAAGCAAGATGGCCGTCTCCTCGCCCAAACACCGGAAGCGGAAGCTGGAAGATCACCCGGAGAGTTCAGGTACAATTTTCGGCAGAATAATCTAATTGGTTTCAGTTAATCCATTGTTATAGCTCGTTTGATTCCTTGAAATTAAAAAAAATCACGAACTGATGTATGTTTATTGTTGTTATCGCATGCATAACTATAATAGGTTTTGAAAAGTAGTACATATTTTGATGCTTCTATCATGTCCTATCTATTTCTCTGTCCTCAGCAACCCTCATGGCTTCGCTCAGTGTCAAGCCAGTCCATTTTCGAATGTTGTCCTCCCAATTCTTTTTCGGTTTCCCTCTTCTTCTACCTCCTTGCACCGTGCCTTGCAGGATGGTCTTTGCAAGGCCGAAGTTTTGGTGACATGGCCATACCATCGGCGTTTCCGTTTCTTTACCACTGTGAGCATATTATCATTTTGTCCAATGGCTTGTGTGATGGTCTGTTGGACTTCGTCGTTGGTGATGTGCTGGGTATAGGAAATGCCCAGAAGTCTTCTTTAGCACCTCATCTCCATGCTTTATATTCTTCATTGTATATCTGCTTTGAGGGTCCATGTTTCGCAAGCATATAGGAAGATGAAGGTGCCAAGGGAGCGCAGCAGCCTTACCTTGGAATGTAGGCTGCTGGTCCTGTCTTTCAAATGGGGTTCAACCTTGTCAGAACAACAGTTGTATGTGCGATCCTGGAGAGGACTTCATGTCGGGACCCATTGCCTGGAACAATGGCTTTTAAATATTTGAAGCTATGCACTGTGTTGAGGGATTGGCCTAAAACTTTGATGTCCGTGTTGATGCCTTTGGTGTTGTTGGTCATCATTTTGGTCTTCTCTGCACTTATTTTCATTCCATAGGACCTCGGGAGATGGTGTCAAGCCTCTTTACCAGCTGTTTCAAGTTGTTTTCCTCTCCAGCCAATCCAACAATGTCATCCGCAAAACGGAGGTTTGAAGATTGCTCTACCCCCCATGCTGACTGTGCATTTGTGATCTGCAAGGGCATCTGAAATGATGCACTTTAGGAAGATGTTTAAGAGTGTTGGAGAGAGTAGGCATCCTTGACGCACAGCGATTGTTGTTCTGAACCAGTTTCCGATGGCGCTGTTGTGGAGGACTGCACTGGTAGCCTTGTCATACAGCCTTTTTGATGACTTCAATAATTTTAGGGCTGATGTTGTACGCTCTAATGGTTGCCCACAGAGCTGCAAGTCAGACTTGGTCAAACGCTTTATGAAAGTCTACAAATACATGATATAGATGTAGTTGGTGCTGTAGGTATTTCTCGCAGATTATTCTGTGGTTAAAAATCTGTTCAGTGGTACTTCGTCCTGCCCTGAATCCTGCTTGTTCTTCAGCTATGATTTGTTTAGCCTGGGGGTTCAACCTGTTGAGTATTATTTTCAGGAGGACCTTGCTGGGATAAGATAAGGTAATAATTTTATTTAACAAGGATAAAAGATTAAGCACTTGGTTTGGGTTTTACATCTTGCCCTGTAACAATAACAATTAGTATAACAAAATAACTTCATAACAATAACATCATAATGTAACACTATAATCAAGATATGCGTGCACGAGGGAGTGGGGCGTTGTCCGGGGCTTACTGGGGGGGGGGGGGGGGGGATCCTGCTGGTCGTGCTGGTCACCCTGCTGTGCTAAACCATTACCCTCCCCATCAGTACGCCAGCGGGATGGCTGATGAGGCTGATGGTGCGGTAATTTTTACTCTCTTGAAGGTTACTCTTTTTGAGAAGAGTGATGACAAGCGACAGGGTCCATGGTGTAGGCCACTCCCCACTCTGCCAGATCTTGCAACAGATAATGGTGAGGGCGTCAATCATCGCTTCTCCTCCTACCTAAAGCAATTCCGCGAGTATGTTGTCCACTCCCGCTGACTTCCCCTTCGTCAGCGATTGCACTGCTGCCTCAATTTCTTGGAGAATTGGGAGGATTTCTTCTTCTTCTCTGTTATGGGGACATGCTAGAACTGATGGTTTGATGCTTCTAAAAATGATGAAATATTCACACTTTTCTGCTATCCTATGCACCAACGGGAATCCCCTATTTAAGAGGGGTAACTCTTTCCGTTACCGTGAAACATACTTCCGGTTTCTTTCTCCGCGTATTGTTTATCCGAGTGTTTTGAGTGAGTTATTTCCAAATATTCAAGAATATGTCGAATCACATGAGAAAGCGTTGGTGGGAGCATAAAAGAGAAAGTGTTGCAGAGAATGCCTGATGGATTTGAAGTCCCAGTTGTGACAGTCACGTTTACAGTGGGAAGACAACATGTGTCACTGGCCACCGGTATCATACCCTCACATAGTCAACTACTTCGTGTTTTGTGAAGGTTGCGACGGCGAAGCTATGGAAAACTACAAGAGTCTTCAGGTCTTGTTTCACTTTCTGTCGATGATCGTTCTTTAATCGTTGTATCGCTAGCTCTTCCATCTGACGACTGGCGTTTTCGTGGTGGCTTTCTGCCGATCTTCACTTTGCTGTCGTAACCAAGAAACAGCTGGGGCGATTAATTTTGAATGGTGGGCTCTCGGTCAGTAAAATGAAAGGAACAGACAAAAATTGTCTTCGGTGGACGTTTTAAATGTAGTTTTGACAGCCACTCCCTTATCTGGTCACTATTTGAAGGGGTGTGCAGTTTGTAGGGCTCCTGATACACGCACTCTCCATGAACCATTGGGTAGTGATCAACGCACCTCCGAAGTCGCCACAAATACAGGCCTCTACGATTGTTTTTGTATCCTTTCACTGAGCATGTACTTCCTCCACCGTTTTTATACTTATCCCACTCGTTTTCTGGCTCTAACAATCGTCGTTTTCGGCAATTTGCCATATTTAAAAGTCATGCATCAAGCTTTGAGAAAAGCAAAACAAGCCAGACCGGAACTTGGTTTCACTCTAACCTCGTTTTGATTTATAATGGCAATACCCTGGTTCTGTCTTTCTTCCAAGTAAGTAAGACTGCTGCGCTCTCTGGTCATCTCCATCTTCCTATATGCTTGCGAAGCATGGACCCTCACAGCAGATCTCCAACGAAGAATACAAAGCATGGAGATGAGGTGCTACAGAAGACTTCTGTGCATTTCCTATACCCAACACATCACCAACATTGAAGTCCGACAGACCATCACACAAGCCATTGGACAACACGATGACCTGCTCACAGTGGCGAAGAAACGGAAACTCCGATGGTATGGCCACGTCACCAGATCATCAGGCCTTGCAAAGACCATTCTGCAAGGCACAGTGCAAGGAGGTAGAAGAAGGGGGAGACCGAAAAAGAGGTGGGAGGACAACATTCGAGAATGGACTGGTTTGACACTGAGCGAAGCCATGAGGGCTGCTGAGGACAGAGAAAGATGGAGTATGCTGGTTAAGCGATCATCTGTGGTGCCCCTACGACTTTCGGGTTATGGGACAGGATAGGATAGGATAGGATAGGCAATACCCACGAGTTTTTATGAGAGGTGCCGGAAAGTTGTGAATAGACCAATGTTTTTTGCTGTACTTGCAGACGACACGGAAGTGATGTCACAAAGTCATGACGTCAGAGCTGACGCAAATACTCTCACCGGAAGAGGAATTGGCATGGGGGGAGATGCACCAGCGTCATCCTCTTCCTCGACCTCCTCCTACCAACCTCACATCACCGCCTTCACGCGACCTCCGCCCTCTGCGCCACGTGACTCCATCTTCAGCCAATCGGAGGACGCTGATCGCAGCGCCTCCTACCCAGCGATGCCGTCGTCGCCGATCAAAGGCTTGGGCAGTGCGAACGGTGCTCACTACGATAGGACTTCCTACCTGTCGCAGTTGGGACTCAACTCCTACTCGGACTATGTGGCCCACACTGCACCCCACGCCCCGCGCGTCCCGCCCGCTCAAAACTACCCCGACACCCACACGCAGACTTTCCCGCCGCCCGTGTCGTTCGCTGGAGGAGGGAGTGGGGCGTTGTCCGGGGCGTACTGGGGGGATCCTGCTGGTCGTGCTGGTCACCCTGCTGTGCTAGACCCTTATTCTCCCCATCAGTACGCCAGCGGGATGACCGCCACCGCCTACGACACCTACAAGAACGCGGCATTGTCGGCCCAGCTGCGGGGTTCCGTTTACGGACAGGAGGCAGCGACGTTAGGACTGAACTCGGCCGCTGCCAGGGGTTACTTCTCTGCCAGAGCTTCAGAGGCCTATCAAGGTACAGTTCATTATCATCATCATTATTTATTTATTTATTTATTTATCAGCACCATCATTAAAAGCATGACAATATGTATGCCGTTTTCTGACAATATGACATGTATGCCATTTTCTGTGTTATACCAAATACTTTGGTCATATTGATCTTCGTCCCCACAACCATCATCATCATCATCATCATCATCATCATCATCATCATCATCATCATCATCATCATCATCGTCATCATCATCATCGTCATCATCGTCGTCGTCGTCGCGTCGCTTATTAAGACCCCATTGCCGGTGAAGTCTAATGAGGTTATCAGGTGTCCCAATGACCTTTTAAGCTGCTTACAAAATGCGAAATCCCGATCAGAGAGAGTTCCCACTCAGCAATGTAGATTACTAAACTCTTTATTCATCTTACTGCCTAGTGTACAAGTGTTGAAGACAAAAATGTCTTCAGACCTCAATTGAAAACAGTCATTCTCTATAGATCTACATTAGTTCGCTAAACGCTTCTCCCGGAGTTGCCAGCTAACTTATGAGAAACGACACTGCAGGAACAATGACTCACGAGTAATGTGTTGACTATTGTGGTTGCAGGGTCGTCGCTAGCGGTGGGATCGGCCTATGGCGGCAACTTTATGGAGATCGCGCCTAACGGAGCACAGTACCCCCGTCACGACCATTTTCCTCCCACCTACCAGGAGGACCTCTATGCTTCCGGCATGGCCTCCACGCTGCCGGCATTCCACAAACATTACCTGGCTTCTTCATTTCGATGACGGTGAAGAAGCGGGTAAGACTTCATATCAAGAGTGAGGAAAAGTTGCCACGAACAGAATTCAGTTCAAATCACTGCCACAAAGTCAAATGTTCACGATTGCTCAAACTCAAAACCTGTTTAGGGTGATTTGAGTGTTGTATCTTTGCACATGGCGTCTACATTCCAATTTCTACATGCCCAGGATTACGTAACTGTTACCTCGTTTTCGTCTTTTCCTTGATGATAAAGGACCATGGAGGTCAATCATTACAAACTCAGACTTTGATCTTGCCAAGTGTCAATCGCCATTGTTCAAAGCCTATGCTACAAGGACTTGTTTGTTTGCATTATGTAACTGGACGAAATTCGGCTTACCCTCTCTTGAACACCATAATTTTGATGGCGTCAGAATTGCTGACATCGCACTCTCTGGTGTCTTCATTTTTATGATAAAGGTACGTACGTGCATATGATTAGGTTATTGTCAAATCATATTAATAATTAACTGTCTTCTTTCCTCCCCCCTCCCCCCCAAAAAATAAACAACAAATAAATAAATAAATAAATAAAATAAAATAAAATAAAAATAAAAAAATAAAAAACTCAGAGGAATAAAATTAGACGATGCTGTGAAAGAAATAGTTCATTAAGATATTTGGGACATTGTTTATTCACTGCTCCCTGTATGGGACTTTTACCCCGAAACTCCACCACGTTCTCCCTTCCAGCACCCAATCAAAGGCTGGACCTTAGCTCATATTAAAGGGATACCTAATATATTTGCTCTCAGATGCTTTCAGATACACGCACTGTCAGATTAGATAAGATAATATTAAATCAAGCACTCAAACAAGCAAACGACGCACACGTAAACGTCAGTTTAACTGTAAGTTCTGGAAATCGTTTAAAGCACATGCAAACAGACGCGCGCTCACACTCACACGCGCTATTCCCTCTCCCCCGCACACAAACACACACACAGACACAATAAATAATTCGCTCAAGTTCTATAGTACATATCTGTTTAAAAAGTAATAGAGCCCGTGTTCTCAAAACTGTCTTCTTAAGGATAGCTCCCCTTCGCTAAAATGTGTATAATTATGAATTTCCATTGTATATGTGTGTACGCGCGGGAGAGAGAGACAGAGAGAGGAGAGAGAGAGAGAGAGATAGATAGAGAGAGAGAGAGAGAGAGAGAGAGAGAGAGAGAGAGAGAGAGAGAGAGAGACCCCGAAACGCTGAGACGCTCACCAATATCAATTTCTTAAATATTTAATTGTTAACCTTATTGGGGGAAATCTCGAAGACTGCTTTAACAATCTCTCCTTACAAAAACCACCACACACATTTTTAAAAATAGCCCTGCACCTACGTAAGGTACGTAACCCATTCCCTCACTCTTTTGTTTTGGTGAACAATGAAATCACTGATATTCCTCAATTATTCAACATTATTTCAAACAATTGTAGATATCTGTATGACGCAAAATATTCAACAACTTGCGCGAATACAATTTCTATGCTTTTCTTTTGTAGTCCGCTGGACCCTTTAAACAATGATTAAGTAATTAACTAACTGACTAATTTTCTTTGAGCATTTTTAGTTGACGCTGATTTGAAGAATCCGAATAAAAATTCTTCGCAAAATTGTACATCTGTCTGTAAAGCAGACTATCATTGTATTGTTGTGATACAGACCAAAATGAACATTTGTACGCGTTTTTATGAAATAAAACTTTTGTTTTACATCATAACACATACAACTCTTGATTTTAGTATTCTATTGTCTGAAATTTGTAGATATTAGAATATTTTTTTAAGATTGGGCTTCTGTATATAACAGATTCTTGATAGCAAAGCGGTGGAAAACGCACCCAGCATTATGCATCATAAATATATGTACCATTTTGTTATCAAAGATCCGCTACAGGTACCCAACTGGAGTAATATCCTGTGCTCTAAGCATGTCTGATCCGCGACATTTGGCTGTGCGCTAGACAAATGGATACATGATATAGGATTGGGTTTAAGATTCAAGAATACTTTATTACCTCAAACAGAGAAATTAAGACACGCTTTGCTGACAGTCCTACAACATATTGCAATAAATGTGTAAGAAAATACAATTACAAACATTCACTCATTAAAAGGTTCAAAAATGCATAGACCATAACGAAGCAACAGGCAACAGTAAAGTAATATAATGCGCAAAAGTCCCCAATTAAAAGCAGTTGAAGGGCAGACAACATTAAGACAATCCAACACACACACACAATACACACACACACACACACACGCGCACACACACACACCCACACCCACACCCACACCCACACACACACACACACTTCTATTCATTCTGAGAGACAATATTAACGTTTGTTTAATAGTTGGATGGATTTGGGGACAAAGCTAGATCTGGTTCGTACAGTGGAACACTTGGGTACACGGGAACGGCGTCCAGATGGGAGAATGTCATAAAGTTTGAATTTAGAGTTGAACTATTTTTTGGGGTCAGGTTGAGAAAATTGTATTTCGGTCAAACTCATGTAATTGTAATTTTATAGGCAAATTGGTGTTACTGTATTTCAGAGCCAAAGCTGATGTTATTGTATTTCAGAGTCAAGATGAAGTTATTATAACTTTAAGTGTCAGTTTGATGTTATTGTATTTCGCAGTCAATTTCGATGTTTTATTGTATTCCCGAATCAAGATGTACAACTGAAAATGTTATAAAATTTAATGACATGCTTTGCATGATATATGTTTTATATAAAAAAAACAATGTCATACAGATTTTTTATGGCATTTTTAACGATTTCTGTTTTATATTTTTACACATCGTATAATATAGGCTGTCATCAGTGTGGCGCTGATGTGGAATTTCTATCATGTTCACGTACTTTGAACTATAGATTGTTTGATGCCGTGATCAGTGTTTGATAGACCAGTATATTATAAAGTGTATTGAATAATGTTATATGCTTACAAGAAAACCAAAACAAAGAGAAAACAAAAGCTGACAACTAAACAGTTGTTTGGTTGTTTTGTTGATTTGTTTGTGTCTAGGGATTTATTTAGGTTCTCTGTCTTTCACTTATAATTGTTGTAGTTACTTTCTTTCCTGATTCCTTCTCCTTCCTATCTTCCTTCTACTTCTTGAATATATTAGATCTTTCTCCCCCTTCTCATTATTCTCCTTCTCCTTATTCTCCTCCTTCTCCTTATTCTCTTCTTTCTCCTTATTCTCTTCTTTCTCCTTATTCTCCTTATTCTCTTCTTTCTCCTTATTCTCTTCTTTCTCCTTATTCTCCTTATTCTCTCTTTCTCCTTATTCTCCTCCTCCTTATTCTCCTCCTTCTCCTTATTCTCCTTATTCTCCTCCTCCTTATTCTCCTCCTTCTCCTTATTCTCCTTCTCCTTATTCTCCTCCTTTTCCTTATTCTCCTTCTCCTTATTCTCCTCCTTCTCCTTATTCTCCTTCTCCTTATTCTCCTTCTCCTTATTCTCCTTCTCCTTATTCTCCTCCTTCTCCTTATTCTCCTCCTCCTTATTCTCCTTCTCCTTATTCTCCTCCTTATTCTCCTTCTCCTTATTCTCCTTCTCCTTATTCTCCTCCTTCTCCTTATTCTCCTCCTTCTCCTTATTCTCCTTCTCCTTATTCTCCTTCTCCTTATTCTCCTCCTTCTCCTTATTCTCCTCCTCCTTATTCTCCTTCTCCTTATTCTCCTCCTTATTCTCCTCCTTCTCCTTATTCTCCTCCTTATTCTCCTCCTCCTTATTCTCCTCCTTATTCTCCTCCTTATTCTTCTCCTTATTCTCCTCCTTCTCCTTATTCTCCTCCTTCTCCTTATTCTCCTCCTTATTCTCCTCCTTATTCTCCTCCTTCTCCTTATTCTTCTCCTTATTCTCCTCCTTATTCTCCTTCTCCTTATTCTCCTCCTTATTCTCCTCCTTCTCCTTATTCTCCTCCTTCTCCTTATTCTCCTCCTCCTCCTTATTCTCCTCCTTCTCCTTATTCTCCTTCTCCTTATTCTCCTCCTTCTCCTTATTCTCCTCCTTATTCTCCTCCTCCTTATTCTCCTCCTTATTCTCCTCCTTATTCTCCTCCTTATTCTCCTCCTTATTCTCCTCCTTCTCCTTATTCTTCTCCTTATTCTCCTCCTTATTCTCCTTCTCCTTATTCTCCTCCTTATTCTCCTTCTCCTTATTCTCCTTCTCCTTATTCTCCTCCTTATTCTCCTCCTTCTCCTTATTCTCCTCCTTCTCCTTATTCTCCTCCTCCTCCTTATTCTCCTCCTTCTCCTTATTCTCCTTCTCCTTATTCTCCTCCTTCTCCTTATTCTCCTCCTTATTCTCCTCCTTCTCCTTATTCTCCTCCTTCTCCTTATTCTCCTCCTTCTCCTTATTCTCCTTCTCCTTATTCTCCTCCTTCTCCTTATTCTCCTTCTCCTTATTCTCCTCCTTATTCTCCTTCTCCTTATTCTCCTCCTCCTTATTCTCCTCCTCCTTATTCTCCTTCTCCTTATTCTCCTTCTCCTTATTCTCCTCCTCCTTATTCTCCTCCTTCTCCTTATTCTCCTTCTCCTTATTCTCCTCCTTCTCCTTATTCTCCTTCTCCTTATTCTCCTCCTTATTCTCCTTCTCCTTATTCTCCTTCTCCTTATTCTCCTCCTTATTCTCCTTCTCCTTATTCTCCTCCTTCTCCTTATTCTCCTCCTCCTTATTCTCCTTCTCCTTATTCTCCTCCTCCTTATTCTCCTTCTCCTTATTCTCCTCCTTATTCTCCTCCTTCTCCTTATTCTCCTCCTTATTCTCCTCCTCCTTATTCTCCTCCTTATTCTCCTCCTTATTCTTCTCCTTATTCTCCTCCTTCTCCTTATTCTCCTCCTTATTCTCCTCCTTCTCCTTATTCTCCTCCTTATTCTCCTCCTTATTCTCCTCCTTCTCCTTATTCTTCTCCTTATTCTCCTCCTTATTCTTCTCCTTATTCTTCTCCTTATTCTCCTCCTTATTCTCCTTCTCCTTATTCTCCTCCTTATTCTCCTCCTTATTCTCCTCCTTCTCCTTATTCTCCTCCTTATTCTCCTCCTTCTCCTTATTCTCCTCCTTATTCTCCTCCTCCTTATTCTCCTCCTTATTCTCCTCCTTATTCTCCTTCTCCTTATTCTCCTCCTTATTCTCCTTCTCCTTATTCTCCTTCTCCTTATTCTCCTCCTTATTCTCCTCCTTATTCTCCTCCTTCTCCTTATTCTCCTCCTTCTCCTTATTCTCCTCCTTCTCCTTATTCTCCTTATTCTCCTCCTCCTTATTCTCCTCCTTCTCCTTATTCTCCTTCTCCTTATTCTCCTCCTTCTCCTTATTCTCCTTCTCCTTATTCTCCTCCTTATTCTCCTTCTCCTTATTCTCCTTCTCCTTATTCTCCTCCTTATTCTCCTTCTCCTTATTCTCCTCCTTCTCCTTATTCTCCTCCTCCTTATTCTCCTTCTCCTTATTCTCCTCCTCCTTATTCTCCTTCTCCTTATTCTCCTCCTTATTCTCCTCCTTCTCCTTATTCTCCTCCTCCTTATTCTCCTCCTTATTCTCCTCCTCCTTATTCTCCTCCTTATTCTCCTCCTTATTCTTCTCCTTATTCTCCTCCTTCTCCTTATTCTCCTCCTTATTCTCCTCCTTCTCCTTATTCTCCTCCTTATTCTCCTCCTTATTCTCCTCCTTCTCCTTATTCTTCTCCTTATTCTCCTCCTTATTCTCCTTCTCCTTATTCTCCTCCTTATTCTCCTTCTCATTATTCTCCTTCTCCTTATTCTCCTCCTTATTCTCCTCCTTATTCTCCTCCTTCTCCTTATTCTCCTCCTTATTCTCCTCCTTCTCCTTATTCTCCTCCTTATTCTCCTCCTCCTTATTCTCCTCCTTATTCTCCTTCTCCTTATTCTCCTCCTTATTCTCCTCCTTATTCTCCTTATTCTCCTCCTTATTCTCCTCCTTATTCTCCTCCTTATTCTCCTTCTCCTTATTCTCCTTCTCCTTATTCTCCTCCTTATTCTCCTTCTCCTTATTCTCCTCCTTCTCCTTATTCTCCTCCTTATTCTCCTCCTTCTCCTTATTCTTCTCCTTATTCTCCTCCTTCTCTTCCTTCTGCTTATTCTCCTCCGTATTGTTCTTTTCTTTTGTTTTCTTCCTCAGCTTTTTTCCCCATCAATTTTTGCTTTGGTCTCGACAATGCACACACAGCAGATCTCCAACGAAGAATACAAAGCACGGAGATGAGGTGCTACAGAAGACTTCTGGGCATTTTCCATACCCAGCACATCACCAACGACGAAGTCCGACAGACCATCACACGAGCCATTGGACAACACGATGACATGTACGCAGAGGTGAAGAAACGGGAATCTCCGATGGTATGTCCACGTCACCGGAGCATCAGGCCTTGTACAAAAAACATCCTGCAAGGCACGGTGCAAATGAGGCAGAAGAAGAGCGAGACAGAAAAAGGGGTGGGAGGACAACATTCGAAAATGGACTGGTTTGACACTGAGCGAAACCATGAGGGTTGCTGAGAACAGAGAAAGGAGTACGCTGGTTAAACGATCATCTGTGGTGCCCTATTGACCTTTGAGTTACGGGTTAGGATAGGTTAGGATAGGAATGCACGAACACGTGCAATGCGTAAACCGCTATACAATATAGAGAGTATGAATAGTTATTTATGTATTTACTTATTTTATGTCATTGTTCTTTGTCACGACCCACACTCAGTTTGAACTTTATATTGTTGTTTGTAGATAGGTGGTCTTCTCGCAAGTGCCTATGAATCATCGTTTTGTGTGCCTTTGAATAAGCCGGGACAAAAGTAAATGAAAAGTGTGACGTAACTTATTGTCGTAGAAAAGAGGAAATGACGAAAGAGGAAGAAGACAGGTATTTGGTCGTTACATGGAGGTCTCAGGAACAGTGAATCTAGGAGCAGTGTGTTGAATCGTTTTTCGTCCCTGCTAATCCTTTATCCGTCAACTGTACGCTTAAGGAAATACGTACGTGATATCCTCACGTAGCGGTGCCCTACGACAAGAACTTGAGTTTTCACCAGAAGTCGTTTGAGAACGATGAGGGAGAAAGAGTTCGACCTTGAAACTGGTGCAAGTTCGACTGTTTGTTTTAGTCAATGAAGATCGAGACGACTAGTAGACCTGACCGTTGACCTACCTGTACCAAAAGGAATGCTGCGGATGAAGAGACGTATCCGACCTTAGCCGCATCACCGTATCCACGGGTAGTTGAGTAAGTGTGGACTTGGGTGTTTTCACTGGCTAGTCGGGTGTCTCTTTGTTGTCATTTATTTCTGTGGTCCGTATTTTGTCGTATCATTGTTGGTTATCATTATGTTGTGGGGCTAAAATATTATAGGGAAGTATTATTTTCGTATAAGTGATACCATATTTATTACAATCATTATTCTTCCAAGCATACAACACATTCAAGGTTGCAGTCATTCATTCATACATGCGTTAGATTTACATTTGTGATTGTTACAATACAAGAGTTAGCGATTATTATTATTAAGGAAAATGGTTGAGTTTTCAATTGCATCAGGAAGCATGTATAAATTGTTACTCAAATTCTTAGAAGATTTTGTATGGGTTATGTTGCAGTGTACCTTTCGCTTTTTGCCTTTGGTTTCATCTTCAACTTCGATTTTACCTTCAACTTCAACTTTAACTTCGACTTTGTTTTTGGTTTTACCATCACTTTTTCACCGATTGTATTATAATAGACTTTTTGCCTTCGCTTCTTCACCACAGACTTTGAAATATTGGATGACCACGGCGGATGCATCTAATCGTAGCAGCTACAGTCCCAGTGACATTCGAGGTGTATGCACTTATCGATTACATCTAATGCATTGACAATTTTTAGTTTATTTGCCTACTGTGTTCCCGGGACATATATATACATTTCACTCCTGCGTTGAGCGAGTTCATGCTCTAGTGTCTTCGGGACGTTTTTGTTATTATGCAATTTCGTATTGCAAAGGTTTGATCGCAGGAGTGTGATATGTATTTGTAAAACGGGACTTGTGAACTGAAATCGTTATAACAGTATTAGCAACAAATTTGTAAACAGTGCATAGGTTGTGTGCGAACAATGAGTGAACAGTAGAAAAGGAAAACAAAGAGACTGAACGAGAATACTGTGTAGAACCATTTAATTTATTTAAAACAAAGAACATTTCATTCTGTCGTTTGATTCTATCACTTTTATAAATTTTAGTTATTCATTTACGATTCCATGTTATGTTCATGTGAATAAATTGTTGTTTTATTTTGCCAACGTAATACTTGTCTCTATCTGTTCATCCGTTGTTCACGTATGGTTGCATACACTGCTCAGAGTTCCCCTTTATGGTAAGAGAAACGAAGGACCATAAGGGGGGGCTTTGACATATTTGGTGGCAGCGGTGGGATCGAACGGATGAATGGAGGAGATAGAATTACGTTGACATTGTTGTGTTATACCATACAATCAGAGTAAGTGACGTGGGTGGTTGGCGGGTGCTGGAGCGTTTTGAATCGCGTGGGCGCACTTAGAGCACCCGACAGTAATAAGGTAAGCAACCAAGCCCACACTTTACTATAATACAACTTAGTGTCATTTGAGCCAAACCGTGGTATAACTGTTGAGTTATTTGAACTCTGAGATATATAGTTGGTAAATAGATTTGTTGTTTACCAATTATACAAGAAAAGTTGGTCGGCTAGCAAAATGTCCGCCACCCGGAAAGGTACAAAACGTGCTGGAGCCAAGAAAACGATTGGTGGGGAAGGGACATCGATCACCCCTAGCAGCGACTCAGCCGATATTGTACTGGGAGCATCGGGAGAAGCGACCATGTCCAGTTTGACGAGAGAAGAGACTCTGAGTACGTCTGTCTTAGGTTTCCCTCGCATGGCGGTAGCCGTAGAACCGTCAAGGAACCAAGAGACGTCCGAAGTGATTGACGTATCCGTGAAGTATAGAGAATTAGGTATGAGCCTAGGCCTGCGAGAAGAGGCGCTAGCGAGATTTGTCGTGGATGGCATTCAAAAGGAAGAAGAACGAAGAGAGCGAGAAGAAGACAGACGTTTAGTGGAGAGGAAAATGGAAGAAGAGCGAAGAAAAATAGAAGAAGAGCGAAGAGAGCGCGAAGAAGACAGACGGCTAATGGAAAGAAAAATAGAAGAAGAGCGAAGAGAGCGCGAAGAAGACAGACGGCTAATGGAAAGAAAAATAGAAGAAGACAGACGTCTAATGGAGAGGAAAATGGAAGAAGAGCGAAAGGAAAAAGAAGAAGAACGTCGCCGGCGCGAAGAAGAAAAAGAAGAAGAACGTCGCCGACGAGAAGAGGAAAAAGAAGAAGACAGACGTCTGATGGAGAGGAAAATGGAAGAAGAACGTCGCCGACGAGAGGAAGAGAAAGAAGAAGAACGTCGCCGACGCGAGGAAGACAAAGAAGAAGAACGAAGATCATTAGAAATCAGAATGGAGGCAGAGAAAGAACGGATGAAAATGCAGATGGAGGTGATCAGAGAAGAACGCGAAGTTTTCGCTGACCGTTCAACTCGTAGAGAACATCATGATGGTTACCGACTGAAAATTCACCCTTTCGATGGTAGAGAAGACATCGAAGCTTATCTGCGTCATTTTGAACTCATAGCTGAATCACAAGGATGGAATAGAGATTGCTGGGCAGCAAGGTTGTCTCCACTATTGTCAGGAGAAGCGCGCGATACGTATTTGCGTCTGACACCCGAACAGGCTCAAGATTTTGAAGAAGTACGCAACGCGCTATTACGTCGTTTTCGCCGCGATGCGGAATGGTATCGCCGACAGTTCCGAGAGACCAAGAAAGAACAAAATGAAACTTTTCCGCAATTTCTCATCCGGTTGCAGACATCTGTAGAAAGATGGTTTTCCTTGGCAGACAAAGACATCGATGACGCGAAGTCTGTGTTAGACATGTTTTTGGCTGAACAGATATATTCAGTAATGAATCCTGAGCTCGAGATGTTCGTGCGTGAACGATTGCCGACAGACGCCGCACAAGCAGCCGAATATGCTCAACTGCATTTGGACGTAAAACGAGCCGTATCCCGAGGACCTGTTTTCCAAAGAGCGAGTCCACGAACACCGAGCAGTCAACCCGAGCGTAGACCGAACGAGTCACAAACGAGATTGAGGGAACCTATTAGGAGACCAGTTGTCGGTAGAGATGAAAGAGACAGGAGGAATTCAGACGAGTGCTATAAGTGTGGGGGTAAGGGGCACTTCGCCAGGCAATGCATGAAAACGCATGCAGTCAGTCAGGTTACAATTGCGACCGACACCCTACCGATCTATACTCCGCCAATAGACGTCCGATCTATTAAACCCTATAACCCGTGGAGTGAGGGTCGGATCAACGAAAATACAGTACGCATCATGCGTGATACTGGAGCAGAGATGGGAGCAGTTGCTTCAAAATGGGTCAAACCTGAAGATTACACAGGGAGGAGTGTTGAAGTGTACTTAGCGGACCAGACAAAAACAGGAAAGTACCCTACAGCATGGGTGAAACTTGAATCAGGCTTTGTGACAGGGACTGTTGAACTGTTCGTCCTTGACCACATGGGACCTGACATTCTTCTGGGTAACTGGATTACATTTTCATCTGGTTACCGAAGCCCAGTTACCATTGATGGTAGTGAATGTGCCGTGGCAGCAGCAGTCGAAACAAGAGGACAAATAGAACGTGAAAAACGAGCGACAGTACCTTTGCAGGTATCGAAAACTCTAGGAGTGGAAGTCACACCGACAGAGTTGGCTGCATTGCAAGAAGAAGACGATAGTCTTAAAAAAGTTCGAGCGTTGGCTGATGCCCAGAGCGAACTGAAGTCAGGAAATGCTACAGTAAAATTCACGCGAAAGAAAGGGTTACTATACAGGTTGCATCAGTTGCGAGGAGTGGAGACATCGCAGCTAGTAGTTCCCAAGAAACTACGAAAAGAAGTCATGAGGCTAGCTCATGATCCTCCCATGGCAGGACACCTAGGAGGAAAACGAACTCGCGAACGTATATGGAATACGTTTTTCTGGCCAGGTATGTGCGCAGACGTTCGCAGGTACTGTGCATCATGCATTGAATGCCAGAGAGTGACACCAAGGGGTCGAGTCAGCAAGGTACCCCTACAAAAGATGCCTTTGATGGACGAACCATTCCAAAGAGTGGCTATCGACATTGTAGGTCCGATTGCACCAAAGTCGGAACAAGGTAACCAATACATTTTGGTAGTTGTCGACTACGCTACACGATACCCAGAAGCAGTTCCGTTGAAAAGAATTGACACTGAAAAAGTAGCAGAGGCTCTGTGGACCATATGGTCGAGGGTAGGCATCCCTCGTGAAATACTAACCGACAGGGGGACGCAGTTCATGTCAGCAGTCATGGATGAAATGAACAGATTGTTGGCCATCCATGGAAAAGCCACCACACCCTACCACCCTCAGTGTAACGGGCTGGTTGAGCGGTTTAACGGCACTCTGATGACCATGCTGAGAAAACTGACTACAGAACAGCCACGGATGTGGGACCGGTACATACCAGCTCTTCTTTTCGCCTACCGAGAGGTACCTCAAGAGGCTACTGGATTTTCACCGTTTGAGCTACTATACGGAAAAACAGTCAGAGGACCGATGGCCGTGTTGAGAGAGCTATGGTCGAAGGAGATTGCTGCTGAAGAAGTGAAAGTAAGCAGTGAATACGTAGTCGATCTACGCAATCGCATCGAGGAGACGTGCCAGATAGCAAAAGAACATATGAAAGGTGTTGCAGAGCGCCAGAAACACTACTTTGACCGAAAAGCGAAACCCAGGGTCTTCAAAGCAGGCGACAGAGTGTTGCTGTTGCTACCCACTAAACATAATAAACTCCAAATGGCTTGGCAAGGACCCTATGAAGTCATAGAAAAAGTTGGCGAATGCGATTATCGCATATCAGTAGGACGGAAAACTAAACTCTTCCACGTCAATCTGTTGAAAGAATGCATAGAAAGAGTGACAGTCGATGCAGTAGTGACAGAAGACGATCAATGGAAAGAAGAACAAGTGGGCAACGACATTCCAACGTGTCCGTTAGTGGCGACCGAGGGTCCGAAAGATGTACACGTTGACCCAGAATGTCCAGAAATTCATGAGGACATCCTAAACATAGTGTCAGACTATGCAGACATTTTCACTGATTTCCCTTTACGATGCACCTTGGATAAGTGCGAGATAAAGATGATCAATGAAGAGCCAGTCCGTACAAGACAATACCCTTTACCTCATTCGCAAATGCAGGTGGTGAAGGATGAAGTAGAAACGATGATGAAATTACGGGTCATTGAGAGAGCAACGTCACCGTATAGCTCACCGATTGTGCTAGTGAAAAAAAAAGATGGACAAATACGATTTTGCGTTGATTTTCGCAAAATGAATCGTAACATCGTCTTCGACGCTGAGCCTCTACCTGATATCGATTTTTTGTTCGCGAAGCTCGCAAAAGCGAAATACCTGAGCAAAATAGATTTGTCAAAAGGGTATTGGCAAATCCCAATGAAAAAAGAGGACAAAGAAAAGACAGCGTTCACCACTCCTGAAGGTCAGTTCCAGTGGTGCGTGATGCCTTTTGGATTGAAGACTGCCGGAGCTATATTTTCCCGAATGATGCGGAAGTTATTGGCACCCCTTCACATGCCTGAAATAGACAACTTCATGGATGATTTGATGATAGCTACTCAAACAAAAGAAAGGCATTTGGAATGTCTAAGAGCGTTGTGTCAGAGACTCCGCGAAGTGCAGTTAGCTGCAAGACCGTCAAAATGTTTCCTAGGATTTCAGAGGTTGGAGTATCTGGGACACATGGTAGGGCGAGGTAAGATTCAACCAGACCGTCAGAAAATGGATCGCATCAGAAAAACGTCACAACCAACTACAAAGAAACAAGTGAGGTCGTTTTTGGGGTTAGCGAGCTACTATAGGAGGTTTGTACCAAACTTTGCAGCCATAGCCGCACCTCTATCCGATCTGACGAAGGGAGGAAAAACAGGACCAGTCGCATGGACGGAAGCATGCGAAAGAGCTTTCAACACTTTGAAAGAAAGGCTGTGCTCTAGTCCTGTATGTTGTCTGCCAGATGGCGAAAAACCGTTTGTTTTGCAAACAGACGCGTCAGACACAGGTATTGGAGCAGTACTATGCCAAGATCAGGGTCACGGACTCCAACCAGTGGCTTGTGTCAGCCGGAAGTTAGTTGCCGCAGAAAAGAACTACTCAACGATTGAGAAGGAATGTTTAGCGTTGATTTGGGGACTTCAACGATTTCAGCAATATGTGTACGACCGGACAGTCATCGTACAAACTGATCACCAACCGCTGAAATACCTTCAGAAATCGAAAACTACCAGCAGCAGGTTGATGAGATGGGCGCTGTTGATGCAGTCGTTTCCACTGGTTATTGAAAGTATTCCTGGAAAGGAAAACGTCACTGCAGACTTTTTGAGCAGAAACGTGTAAGTCGTGAACTTTGAGTTTGAACAAAACCAAGGTTTTGTCTTGAGGGGGGGGTATGTCACGACCCACACTCAGTTTGAACTTTATATTGTTGTTTGTAGATAGGTGGTCTTCTCGCAAGTGCCTATGAATCATCGTTTTGTGTGCCTTTGAATAAGCCGGGACAAAAGTAAATGAAAAGTGTGACGTAACTTATTGTCGTAGAAAAGAGGAAATGACGAAAGAGGAAGAAGACAGGTATTTGGTCGTTACATGGAGGTCTCAGGAACAGTGAATCTAGGAGCAGTGTGTTGAATCGTTTTTCGTCCCTGCTAATCCTTTATCCGTCAACTGTACGCTTAAGGAAATACGTACGTGATATCCTCACGTAGCGGTGCCCTACGACAAGAACTTGAGTTTTCACCAGAAGTCGTTTGAGAACGATGAGGGAGAAAGAGTTCGACCTTGAAACTGGTGCAAGTTCGACTGTTTGTTTTAGTCAATGAAGATCGAGACGACTAGTAGACCTGACCGTTGACCTACCTGTACCAAAAGGAATGCTGCGGATGAAGAGACGTATCCGACCTTAGCCGCATCACCGTATCCACGGGTAGTTGAGTAAGTGTGGACTTGGGTGTTTTCACTGGCTAGTCGGGTGTCTCTTTGTTGTCATTTATTTCTGTGGTCCGTATTTTGTCGTATCATTGTTGGTTATCATTATGTTGTGGGGCTAAAATATTATAGGGAAGTATTATTTTCGTATAAGTGATACCATATTTATTACAATCATTATTCTTCCAAGCATACAACACATTCAAGGTTGCAGTCATTCATTCATACATGCGTTAGATTTACATTTGTGATTGTTACAATACAAGAGTTAGCGATTATTATTATTAAGGAAAATGGTTGAGTTTTCAATTGCATCAGGAAGCATGTATAAATTGTTACTCAAATTCTTAGAAGATTTTGTATGGGTTATGTTGCAGTGTACCTTTCGCTTTTTGCCTTTGGTTTCATCTTCAACTTCGATTTTACCTTCAACTTCAACTTTAACTTCGACTTTGTTTTTGGTTTTACCATCACTTTTTCACCGATTGTATTATAATAGACTTTTTGCCTTCGCTTCTTCACCACAGACTTTGAAATATTGGATGACCACGGCGGATGCATCTAATCGTAGCAGCTACAGTCCCAGTGACATTCGAGGTGTATGCACTTATCGATTACATCTAATGCATTGACAATTTTTAGTTTATTTGCCTACTGTGTTCCCGGGACATATATATACATTTCACTCCTGCGTTGAGCGAGTTCATGCTCTAGTGTCTTCGGGACGTTTTTGTTATTATGCAATTTCGTATTGCAAAGGTTTGATCGCAGGAGTGTGATATGTATTTGTAAAACGGGACTTGTGAACTGAAATCGTTATAACAGTATTAGCAACAAATTTGTAAACAGTGCATAGGTTGTGTGCGAACAATGAGTGAACAGTAGAAAAGGAAAACAAAGAGACTGAACGAGAATACTGTGTAGAACCATTTAATTTATTTAAAACAAAGAACATTTCATTCTGTCGTTTGATTCTATCACTTTTATAAATTTTAGTTATTCATTTACGATTCCATGTTATGTTCATGTGAATAAATTGTTGTTTTATTTTGCCAACGTAATACTTGTCTCTATCTGTTCATCCGTTGTTCACGTATGGTTGCATACACTGCTCAGAGTTCCCCTTTATGGTAAGAGAAACGAAGGACCATAAGGGGGGGCTTTGACATTCTTATATTGCACTTTTCCACCTCAAGAGCTGCTTAAGGCGCTGGCCGATACAGGATCTAACTCAGCCGCATGAGGCGCCCACTTGCAGCCTTTGGGCGCATAGTCTGACACCCAGACAGCTGAACATACACAATCCTGGGCGACCGGTGTCACGTCGTCAAAGTTCCGGATACTTACCTTATCCGGGCGCCTTTGCGCATGCGCCAGGTCAAGTAGTGCCGGCTTTTTCACGATGTTCTTAGGCGTCCTAACCCTAACCCTAACTATAATCCTACCCGTAACCCTAATCCTTACTAAGACTACGATAGCACTGTGCGCATGCGTCGAATTTTGTAATGCGTCGACCAATCAGAATGCTCCCAGTCGCTCCCAGCCCAAATAAGATACTAGGAATTTTGAATATGTCACAGCGAGTATGAGAAATAAGGGACTTAAAGTGCTTGCTGGATGTACTTATGTAGCTGGCACACGTACTAACCCTAAGACATGAGTGTAAGGATCTTTAAAAGTCTGTACGATGGAATGTGTGCATGCACAGACTTGACCTCGGTTTATATTCTGAGCTAAAGGAGTAGGCCTATAATAACAATCATAATAATAATGATAATAATAAGAAGAAAAAGAAATCCTCCCAATTCTCCAAGAAGTTGAGGCAGAAGTGCAATCGCTGAAGAAGGGGAAGTCGGCGGGAGTGGACAACATACCTGCCAAATTGCTTCAAGCAGGAACATGCATGAGGAAGAGAAGCGATGTTTGAGGCCCTCACCATTATCTATAACGAGATCTGGCAGTGTGGGGAATGGCCTACATCATGGACCCAGTCGCTTGGCATCACTCTTCCCAAAAAAGGATAACCTTCAGGAGTGTCAAAACTACCGCAAAATCAGCCATCCTAGCAAAATCCTCCTTAAAATAATGTTCAAAAGGTTGAAACCCCATGCTGAACAAATCATACCTGAAGAGCAAGCAGGATTCAGGGCAGGGCGAAATACTATTGAGCAGATTTTCAACCTCAGAAAAATCCATGAGAAATACTTACAGCATAAACAACATCTATATAATATATTTAGAGACTTCAAGAAAATGTTTGACAGAGTCTGGCATGCAGCTCTGTGGGCAACCATGAGAATGTACAACATCAGCCCCAAAATTATTAAAGTCATCAAAATCCTGTATGACAAAACTACCAGTGCAGTCCTCCACAACAGCGCCATCGGGATCTAGTTAAGAACAACTATAGGTGTGCGTCAAGGATGCCTACTTTCTCCAAAACTTTTCAACATCTTTCAAGAGCGCATTATATCATATGCCCCTGGAGATCACGAAGGCACAGTCAGCATAGGGGGTAGAGCAAACTCCAAACTCCGTTTTGTGGATGACATTGATGGATTGACTGTAGAGAAACAAGAACTTGAACAGCTGGTACAGAAGCTTGACACCATCTCTAGAGCCTTTGGAATGGAAATAAGCGCAGAAAATACCAAAATGATGAACATCAACACCAATGGCATCAACACGGACATCAAAGTCCAAGGTCAATCCCTCAACATGGTGCACAGCTTTAAATATTTATAGGAGCAATTGCATCAGACAGGAATTTAACTGTTTTTGAAGTGTGTATCGTTTACGTAGAAAGTGTCATGGTTTTGGATGATCTGAGACAGAGGATATGTGTAAAGGGTGAATAGAACAGGGCCTAGAACTGATCCCTGAGGAACACCAAAGACAAGTCCGGACGATTCACCAACCACGAAAGTCCGACAGACCATTACACAAGCCATTGGACACATACGATCACTTGCTCACAGTGGTGAAGAAACGGAAGAAACTTCGATAATATGTCACCAGAGCGTCAAGCCTTGCAAAGACCATCGAATCCTGCAAGGCACGGTGGACACTGAGTGAAGCCATGAGGACTGCTGAGGACAGAGAAAGATGTACGCTAGTTAAACGTTCATCTGTGGTGCCCAAACAACTTTCGAGTTACGGGATAAGATAAGATAAGATAAGATAAGACAACTTTATTATCTTTTACAAGAAATTACATTGTGGTGTGCAATTACAATCAACAAGGAATAAACATCACATTAATAATAACAACAATCATAATGACAATGAGGATAAAAATGCACAGTCACATATGAATATAATTACACTTATGCATGCTAACATTAAACGACAGCAAATGTGAAGTGAGATTATTTTGGGCAAACAAAACACACACACACACACACAAACACACACACACAAACACACACACACACACACACACATGTCATTTATTAAGTAATGAGACAGCCTTTGGAATAAAACTGTTTTTCGTTCTGAGAGTTCTGACCCTTGGTGTTTGGTAGCGCCTTCCAGAAGGCAGGAGCTGGAAGTGGTTGTTGTTGTTGTTTGTAGATTATAGTCACACGACACTTTCGCATATAGGTGACTACTGGACCGATTTATACTGACACCAGCGGGCCAGTTGTTGGTAAAGGGGAAAATAATATGATCACACGTTGACCAATCCGGGATTCGAACCAGCGACCTTTCGGTTACTAGCAAGACGCTCTTACCAACTGAGCTACCCGGCCCCTCGTAAGCACATCATGAGTGCTATCCAGCACAAAGCAACTAGCTTTCCGCACAACACGTCTTTCATACAACACCTGCAGACTCTCTTGTTTCACTCCCACATATTGTTGTTGTTGTTATTATTATTATTATTATTATTATTATTATTATTATTATTATTATTATTATTATTATTATTATTATTATTATTATTATTATTATTATTATTGTCCATGGAGTTTTAATGCCGCACAATGACGTGATTTGTGAGCTTGTGAATGAAAGAACCTGTGTGACTGGTGGTGTATTTAATGAAATCTTTTATTGTGTATGTATTTTGACTGTATTTTGATCTATTGATAAATGTGTGTAAATTAATGTGAATTTTAACAACTTTATTGTTTCTAACAATGTTATAGTTTTAGATAAATGTTATTTTTATATGTATGCCTGGTTATTAATTTTCAAGCCACAAAGGCAGAATGCAGGAAAAACACAAACTTACTCTTTTTCCCTTCTAAAATTAAATGGTTATATTATTTTACGTCTTACCCTATTATCATTGAGAACGCCGTCGGAATAATAGTTTATTCTCTAGTCACACAACAGACTCGGAAGTCTCTTGTTTCGTCTTTAACTTTCACTATCACTATCACTACTACCTACGCGATAGTGAAAGTTAAAGACGAAACAAGAGACGACAGCCTGTGGATAACGTCATTTTAATAAATGAATACTCCCGGACATGCGCATTAATAAATGGTTTTAAGCCAATCGTTTCTCGCTTTATCTTACATGGCGGTGAGTGTTAAATGACACACTAGCTTTTTATGTCAGTGAAACAGAAACCAGAAAGTATTGACATCAGCCAAGATGCAGCGTTGTCTTCGAGTTAAAAAGGAACTGGAGCAGCTTCTCACGTCTCCGCCTCATGGAATTTCTTGTTATCCAGTTGCAGATTGCCTTAACCAGCTAGAAGCAAGTTAGTTTACAAATTGCATTCTGAGAATGAGATTCTTCTTTCGAGTTGACGTCTTTCTTCTAAGTTCTAGTTCTCGTTCATCTTTTTCAGTTTATGCGGCGTTTATTAGGGTACATCAGCTTTAGGGTTTGTGCTTTCTTGTACATAAGGGCTCTTTCCAGGAAGTTATAGAGACCAAAGGCTTGACGCGATTTGTGTCTACAAGAACGTTGTCACTAGCTGTCAAACGGATCACAATATAGCTATTTAGGATAAATTATACTACTAGTCACAGCTTAAAATGTTCCTTTTCCTTAATCCCTTATCTCCCTTCCAACAACATACCATGAGTAATACAACACAATGTATGAAAGTTTTACGTAAATGTCAATCACTCAATTATCTTCAGAGAAACGTGTGCATTCACCGTTTCATAGTGCTGGAATAATCAAGTATGATGAGATGTGATTGGAGAATGTCTGAATGATGATGCTGATGATTACCCTCAGCACCTAAGAGAGATGAATGTTCCATGAGATCAAAGCACGTTCAAGATAAACATATAATTATGACAGCACATATTTCATTATTTGTTGAAAAGAAAGTAAAAATATTAAAATATTATAAAATAATAATGTTTGGACAAGTCTAGAAGAATTCATGACTGAGTGAAATATGATTTTGTTGCAGAAATTATGGGTGTTGAAGGGACGCCCTACCATGGAGGCGTTTTTAAAGTTCAGGTTGATTTGCCAGAGAGGTAATTTAATTAGATAATTTTCTCTTCTTGATCTTGATTTTGCTCTCACTGTCTCAGGCATGTTTACACCAGCAGTGACTCAATATTGGCATATGCCTTGGGGTGCGACTGGAGTAAACCCTTGGTCGGTGTGGCATAAAATCAGGGGTTGAAATTTTATGTCACTAACACTACAAAACATTTTGTACCAAAAAGGGCTTCCATTGTTCCAATACCACTTTTTAATTTTTTATCTAGAACCAAACATCTATGTTTTTTCTATTAAACTGGTTTGTTTGGGACTATTGTTTTATTTTTATTTTATCACTTTTATATAGCGCTTCTTCAGCTCAAAAACTGCTCAAGGCACTGGTCGATAAAAAGGACCTAGTGCGTGCTGAATGTAATTGTGTATCAGGCACTCGCCTGTCTAGGACATGAGCGTCAAGATCTTTTAAATCCATTCGGTGGAATGCGTGCGTGCACAGATTAGACCTTGGTTTATACTTTTATCCAAAGGAGATTGTACTATTGAGAAATTGAGTGGTTGGTTTTCTACTTGATAATTTTCTTAATGATATATTCTGTATTCTGTAAAATGTGTTGCTTGCATCCAGAGCTCTGGCATAGACGTAAAAGTGGGGTGAGTAGCATAGAGCTGAATTATCGACGTCTGGCAGCTGCTAGAGTTGATTTGAAACACTCTGAGCTGTCCAAGCCGTTTCAAGCAACGGTTATTTATTTGTTTGTTTGTTTATTTTTGGTTTAATCATGTGATTTAATGAAATCAGTAAATGTTAGCGTCTTTATATCTGCAGTTGTTGGTTGGTATGTAATATCAGGTATCCCTTTGAACCGCCAAAGGTTCAGTTCCTGACTCCTATCTATCACCCTAACATCGACAGTGCGGGCAGAATCTGTATGGACACGCTGAAAATGCCACCCAAGGTAAGTGTGACATTATTTTTTGATTGATTGGGGATATATATTTCAATTATTCATCAGTTATCAGTGAAAGGCTTAGGTCACCCAGATGGGCATTAAACTATATTATTATTATTGTGGCATACATACTGTATATGGCATATATACTATATTATTATTATTATTATTATTATTATTATTATTATTATTATTATTATTATTATTATTATTATCAACATCATCATCACAAGAAATCACACCAGTATGGCAATATAAAACATAATAATTACCCATCCCTACTATACTGTCATAATCAGAAAGGGTGATCACTGTATGGACAGTGACACTGATGATACATTTACATAATATCTACGCTCAGTGGTCTGTCATGTCAGCATGTTTACTCGGTGCATGCGATTCAAATGTTTTCATTTATATAATATTGGTATGTTTGTGTTGGTGATTTATCTCTATAGATTGTGTTGAGAGAGGGATAGTTGATGTGGCTGTTTGTGTGGGTGATTTATCCCTATAGATTGTGTGGAGAGAGGGATAGTTGATGTGGCTGTTTGTGTGGGTGATTTATCCCTATAGATTGTGTGGAGAGAGGGATAGTTGATGTGGCTGTTTGTGTGGGTGATTTATCCCTATAGATTGTGTTGAGAGAGGGATAGTTGATGTGGCTGTTTGTGTGGGTGATTTATCCCTATAGATTTTGTTGAGAGAGGGATAGTTGAGGTGGCTGTTTGTGTGGGTGATTTATCCCTATAGATTGTGTGGAGAGAGGGATAGTTGATGTGTCTGTTTGTGTGGGTGATTTATTCCTATAGATTGTGTTGAGAGAGGGATAGTTGAGGTGGCTGTTTGTGTGGGTGATTTATCCCTATAGATTGTGTGGAGAGAGGGATAGTTGATGTGGCTGTTTGTGTGGGTGATTTATCCCTATAGATTGTGTTGAGAGAGGGATAGTTGAGGTGGCTGTTTGTGTGGGTGATTTATCCCTATAGATTGTGTGGAGAGAGGGATAGTTGATGTGGCTGTTTGTGTGGGTGATTTATCCCTATAGATTGTGTTGAGAGAGGGATAGTTGATCATTTGATGTGGCTGTTTGTGTGGGTGATTTATCCCTATAGATTGTGTTGAGAGAGGGATAGTTGATCATTTGATGTGGCTGTTTGTGTTAATAATCTATCCCTATAGATTGTGTTGAGAGAGGGATAGTTGAGGTGGCTGTTTGTGTGGGTGATTTATCCCTTATAGATTATGTTGAGAGAGGGATAGTTGATCATTTGATGTGGCTGTTTGTGTTGGTAATCTATCCCTATAGATTGTGTTGAGAGAGGGATAGTTGATGTGGTGTATGTAGTGGTGGGAGTGAGGGAGGTGGAAGAGGTTCGTGGCTTGATTTCGTTTTGTGTGTTGAATGTGTATGGACAGTGAGCCAACAGCAAATTTTTGTAGTTATTTTTTATCGGACAGTAATGTTGTGTTGTGTTCTGTTGTATTGTATTGTATTGTATTGTATTGTATTGTATTGTATTGATGGTGCACAGGGAAGCTGGAGGCCTATTATAAACATAGAGCAAGTGTTGAAACAGCTACAGCTGCTGATGGAGACCCCCAACCCTGACGATGCTTTGATGGCTGACATTGTGAGTACACTATCCCATCCTGTCTTATCCTATCCCCTAACTCGAAGGTCGTAGGGGCACCACAGATGATCGTTTAACCAGCGTACTCCATCTTTCTCTGTCCTCAGCAACCCTGATTGTTTCTCTCAGTGTCAAGCCAGTCCATTCTTGAATGTTGTCCTCCCACCTCTTTTTCTGTTTCCCTCTTCTTCTGCCTCCTTGCAACGTGCCTTGTAGTATGGTCTTTGCAAGGCCTGATGCTCTGATGACGTGGCCGTACCATTGGATTTTCTGTTTCTTCACCACTGTGAGCATGTCATTGTGTTGTCCAATGGCTTGTGTGATGGTCAGTCAGACTTTGTTGTTGGTGATGTGCTTGGTTTAGGAAATGCCCAGAAGTCTTCTGTAGCATCTCATCTCCATGCTTTGTATTCTTCATTGTAGATCTGCTGTGATGGTCCATGTTTCGCAAGCATATAGAAAGATGGAGATGACAAGGGAGCGCAGCATCCTTACCTTGGAATATAGACTGATGGTCCTGTCTTTCCAAATAGGTTTTAACCTTGTCAGGGTAGCAGTTGTTTGTGCGATTTTGGAGAGGACTTCCTGTCTGGACCCATTGTCTGAATCAATGGCTCCTAAATATTTGAAGCTATGCACTGTGTTGAGGGATTGGCCTAGGACTTTGATGTCCATGTTGATGCCATTGCTGTTGTTGGTCATCATTTTGGTCTTTTCTGAACTTATTTCCATTCCAATGCAGAGAGTACACTATAGGGAAAGTGAATGTTCAGCAGATTGTTATAATAGTAATAAAAGGTTGCCACAGGCACACTGGACTATGAGTGTTTATAAGACAATATGGCAATCTTATTATTAGGGACTACATCTTGTGAATCTCTCCCTCCTCCTCCTCTTCATCCTCCTCACCTCCGGATCCCCCTCCCCTTCCATCCTCTTCTATAAATATAGGATGCATATTTCTTCCTTTTTATTGTTTACCAGAGGAACATCATGAATTTTGATGATGATGATGATGATGATGATGATGATGATGATGATGATGATTCAGTTGATTGTGCGTGCCTTTTTATCACCCATTGCACCAAGGTACCAGCGCACTCAAGATACACCTCTAATCTCCGCTGCGTAGCGTGAACAGGATATATCGTAATATCGCCAAGATAATAACTTGAGTCCGCTATGAGCGGACGAGGCTACCTGTGAAATCACGGAAAAAGCGCAATGTCACTGTAAATATATACAGAATGTTGCTCTACAACATTCCGCTCTTTCCGTCTCAAAAACCCAATTGCCTTGTTGGATTCTTAAATTGCATGAAACCAAGTGAGGACACTATCCGGCGTCAACAAACGGTTCAAAAACATTCTCAAACGGTTCGTAAAAGACAGTTGACCTACAAACTAATACAGTTTGACCTAATTCGTCCCCTAGAGGAGACGAAACTTACATTTTTCTATTTTCATGAGTTCACTGCAGTCAAATTGCGCTTTTTCCGTGATTTCGCAAGTAGCCTCGTCCGCTCATAGTGGACTCAAGTTATTATCTTGGCGATATTACGATATATCCTGTTCACGCTACTCAGCGGTACTTTCAACTGTATCTTGAAAGCGCTGGTAGCCATGCGCATTACCTCCTTTTTATGGTGATGATGGTGAAATGATAATGATGATGATGATGATTGGGTGTGTTTTAGAGCTGGGATCATGCTTTTTGGTTAGGGGTGTTCGGTTTTACCGGTTTTCCGGTTTTCATCGGTTCGAATTTCTCACGGTTCGGTAAACCGGTTTGGCCTTAAAAAAAACGGAAAACCGCGGTTTTTCTAAGGGACATCACTCGTCCCGTAAAGCACTAGCAAAATGGCAGAACACGTGTGGGAAAGCTGACATTTGGAGATTCTTTCTCCTGCGAGAGACAGAAGCAGGAAAGGTTGACCAGAATTTCACAGAACACAAACTTGGAACAGGCTTTTAATCTTTCAATGCGCATTGTTTTTCTAACCAATATGACATTCGCAACTTCAGATTCCACCAGCGGTTTCACACATTCAAAATTGAAAAGCAAACTCCCAAATCTACCCACAGTGGAGGAGGGAAATAGCCTCTGAGTTAAGTAGCTAGTGACATAAATTCCAAAAACAAATTCAATACAGAGGTTATTTCCCTTGCTTACTATGCGCCTTTACCCGGGGTAACCAGTTGTAACTTCTAGCCGGTTAACCGGTTTTAAACCGCGGTTTTCTATTGGAAAAACCGGTTAAAAACCGGTTTGAGAAATCGTACCGGTTCCACACTCTATTTTTGGTGTGGAAATATTTATGCACAGCGACTCAACCAAAGCTTTTTAGATTTTGAGGTTAGGTCAGCCAGGCTAGCTATAAATAGCTTCGCCAGTGCTTTCTTTCACTGGAAGGGAGGGTGCAGGCAAGCTATAAATAGCCCGCAGCAAGCAAAATGTGGAGGCACTAAACAGTGCTGCTCACATAGGAATTGAGTTGGTGTGTATGAGCTTAATACAATTCCATTAATTAATTAATTCATCATTCATTGTGTTTTTTGTTCATGTCTTGTAATATCCATTGCACTATTGCATGCTCAATGTTTTGTTGTGATGTACCGTGTCTGCAGGCCACGGAATTCAAACACAACCCAGAGCTGTTTCGACAGAAGGCGACTCAGCACACTGCGCAGCATGCTACACAGGCTGTGGTACAGGTAGGCAACATTTCTCTTATCCATTGATTGATTCCTTCTCTGATGTATTGCACTGATTTATTTCCTATATTTTTACTGGTACGGTGATTAATTTATTCTCTCGTTTTGTCCAAAGTGGAATTTTTTCCATAACGGTAAGTATGAAGACATCCACTCTGGCTTATACTGGGTTTGGTGACCGTCCAGTGTGGAGAGAAATGAATCACACCGCATGTGCACAACAATCGCCCCAATCGGCCCAGCTGTGAAGAGTGGACTTGGCTTTTGTCAGAACAAGGGAAGGTAAATCAGCGAGACAAGGAAGATGGGCACCACCCTTACTTAGCTAGCTCTGGAAAAAAAAGTGGTGGTTCGTAATAGCGCCTCTGTCCTCTGTGAGTGGGAATTATGTGAACACCTTTACTAAGACTGTCTAATGTAGGCATTCGTAAGGACGCGCATAATATGTTAACTTGCATGCTGTTGGTGGTAGGTAACAGATTGCAGCGTTTTGATTGAGAAGTGAGAAGTGACTTGAAAACCTTTACTAATATTGTACTTGTGTGTATGTGTGTTTACTAGACTGTAGTTGATTTTATATTGATTTGATAGTCACTTGTAAAGCGCTGATAATCCATGCTGTCTGTTACGTTGAAACGCGAACGATAGTATGTCTGAAGCGCGCACGATAGATCTAATCGTTTCGCTTTGCAAAGTATTCAATAATAGAGTTTATTTACCTTTGATTTGAGTTTGCATTGTTGTTAGGAGAGGCTTTGTATAACGTTGATAATTTTTGTTAGTCGATATTATTGGAGAATTCTCTGGATTTGCGTATTTACTGTCGATAGAATTTTCCCGATAAATGTCGAAGTTTGAGGGAACGTTCCTGGAATGTTTAGAAAGATGTATGACGTAAGTCAGTGATGACGATCTTTTATTTGATTGGCTGTAGTGCGTCATTCTAGTCTACCGTGTTCTAAATTGTTCGGGGAGAGAGAGAGGTTATATAATTATGTACCGCACTGTGTTGTAGAGAGGTTGTTGTCGATAGTGAGTTGGAAAGTAAAAAGTTGAGAGTGAAAAGGTGATTGTATGCAGTTGTTGATGTGTGCTGAATAAAAGTGGAAAACTTCATACGTTGACTCTGTGACTTGTATGCTGATTGAGCAGGCTGGGTGGATAAACGAATCTGAGTTACACACCTATCAGGAATTCAACTTCAAGCATTGGGGCTGAATCAAATACTGATAGAAAACACCACCATCCAACGGAGTGTAACACTGTCACAGCATGCTCAGGGCGCTTAGAAAAATACGGGATTAAGACTGGCAAAATAATAATATAGGAGGAAAAAAGTGCCAGAAAATGGTCAAAGTTCAAAACAGGTAAATCTTCAGCCGCTGTTTGAATGACTCCTTTGTGTCATACGCCCGCAGAGACTGGGGAAGACCATTCCACAGACAAGGTGCAGCACATTCAAATGATCTAGCACCAAGGTTTTTCTTCCTGTGTCTTTTAACACTAGCCAACCGAAGCTGGAAATGTGAGGCCAAGTTTGTCCTTGGGAGGGAGCATACCGACAGACGAGCTCTTGTAGGTAGGCAGGGGCCGTGCCATCAATACAAGTATATACCAGAAATAACACCTAGTGGTCTATTATTTTTTGCACTGGAAGCCAGTGCAGATCTCTCAAGACTGGTGTAATGTGGTCTGATTTTCATATTTGTGTGTTTGAAGATTGCTGTGCTTTGAGCATAGCTAGCATCCAGTATTATTGTTACACTGTCGCCTATTCAGTTCATTTGGGACTTGCATAAGCCTCGTTACATTACTATAGGGTTCCAGTATACTGAAATCAGTTTGTCCATCACACTATCTGCGTTTCTGAGCGGGTCTTCTCAGAAGTGGGTGGACAGACGGATTTATATTTATTGTCAAGACATATAAGCGTGGCTGCTATGTTTCAGCCGTTATCAGAGCAGTCGGTGGAAGCAGACGGCTCAGGGTATCTTCACTACAGTCAGCTTCCTGACAGCGTCCACAGTGGCAAGAGGACGGCTGCCATTTCCTTAGGGCTGAATGACGTCACCAACAACAAAAAAATTAAATTTACTTAATGGTCCTGTCCGCAAGCTCCGAGACGGTGTACTGGACATGTGATTACGCTTGCTTCTTGCCATGAAAGGAAATGGCTTGTGTGTGTTTTGACTGGCATGCATAGCAATGTGAGTCTATGTACTCAGCCCCCACCATTCCAACCTTCCTCCCCTCCCCCCTCCCACCCAACAAAAACTTTTCCCAGATTTTTGCAAATCTGTGCAAGATGAGTTTTTAAATAGTCCAAAAATGGCATCTTTAAAAATGTCTGTCCGTCAGTCAGTCTGTCCACCGTCCGCCATCTGGACATGCAAAACGTGCAAGTGGATTCATATCTCAGAACCTATTTCAGCTTTCACAACCAAACTTGGTAAGGTAACCCATGACACCTCATAAATGATCAGTGAATGAATGACTTCACTTCAAGGTCAAGGTCACAGGGTCAACAAATGTTGCTCAAAAATTGACAATTTGTCACAAAATTTCACTTTTTTTTTTCTATATTATTAATATTGAACTTACGATTCTGTGATGCATGATAGCTATCAATGAGACACACATCCTATACCAATTTGTTCAACTTCACTCCAAGGTCAAGGTCACTGGAGCTGTCCAAAGTCAGTTAGTATAAGTACTTTCAAGTGACCTTGACCCTAAAATATGAGAAATATAAACTCCAAACTTGTTGTATTTAGGGATAATAGAGTGAACTTTCATGAATGTTCAGTTTTTGCGTTGATCTTGAAAGTCAAGTTCATTTTAGGCCCTTGCAAAAACATACAAAAAATAGGTTATTGTGCAGTGGAATGGCTGTTTATTTAACCCACCGTATGCAACAACATTGGGTTATTTGATCACACACACATGAGAGGTCATAAGACAACTTTTGCTGTAGTTTATTTGATAGTACATGAGTGTATTTGGAGCCGGAGGTCAAGATCATCTCAAGGTCAAGAGCATAGAATGATCAGTGTCGATGTTACTTTTGCATTAATATGCCACCGTTTCATTTTGTTTTTTCTGGGCACTCATTTTCATGTTAAATATTGCGAGTTCCATAAGGGGCATGTAAGTCATATAAGCTTTGCCCTTCTAGCTGTGAGTGTGTGTTCATTAGAGCTGAATGACGTAACCAACAACAAGAAGATCAAGTTTGAGTGATTGTAACTGTCGCCTAAACCATGAAAAGTAATGTTTGGGTTTATAATTGTTTGATTGGGTGGTTATTCGTCAATTGGGTTTGTGTTGCTTCCTAGATCTGAATGCCGTATCATCACCAAGACAATGAAACTTGCCTGATTGTACTGTGTGTTTTTCCCAGTGAGAAGTATTAGGTAGGCATGAGATTGTCAAGTTTACTAGGACTTTGCTAGGTCTAAATTGTGTCCTTGACAGCCAAGAGAATAACATTCCTGTGTGATGGCACTGCCTTGTACCATGAGAATAACCAGTGATTGTTGCTTGTATGACATTTTTTTTGTTTGTTCAATATGCATGTGATGATCAGTGTTTACGCTTATAGCGAAATGTTAGTTTACACAATACAGAATCCTTTATTATCCAAACATCTGCAAGGAAATTCAACAGTTCTGTATTCAATGTATTCTGTAATATATGTGCATGTTATACTATGGATACAATTGTTTAGTTGTTTTAACTCTTAGTCTCATATAGCAAAACAGCACGTTGACCTTCTCCTTCATGTAAGGATTTGACAAAAACAAGCCAAAAATAGGTGCATGTGTTTAAAATGCTATATCTACTGAACGGTTGGTCAGAGCTTCATGGGACTTTGTCAGTGTGTAGATAATTGGTAACTATGATTGAGTAAGCTTTAGTTCTGTCAGTGTCATCTGTCTGTGCTACCTGCTATTTTACCTGTGATTATAGGTAATTTCACAAATACCAATTCTTCGGATGATGAAAGGTCTGATCTGAATTCGGAAAGATCGCTAGTGTGCACACTAGACACTGACAAATCACTCTGATTTTCATTCTCTAACTGATCAGCCCTTTCATCTACTAATTGCTGCACAACTGCCAATATGTAGACTCATTGTCGGAATCAGATTCTGCCATTTTTCGGGGTATCCCGGCTCCCGAAAACGCGACCAAAACTAAACAAAAACTTCGATTAACATGTGTTGTCAACATAACTGCAGTTGACAGGAAGGAAGTACGCTGCTTTTAGAATCAGCTAGTGCGCATGAGCGACTTGAACGGGTTTCCGTTAAGCAGGAGAGAGGTGCTAAAAGTAGAAGGTAACTAGGCGCGCTTTATGAGCCGTGACGAATCGCGAAAACTGTGAGAGATATAAAGTCCAAACTTGTTGTTTTTAGATGATAAATTGATCTTTCATATATGTTCTGTTTTTTGATTGATCATGAAGGTCAAGGTCATTTTAGGCCTTGCAAAAATATACAAAAAATAGGTCATCGTACAGTGGAATGGCTATTTAACCCATAGTATGCAACAACATTGGGCTGTTTGGTCCGACCTGCATGAGAGATCACATGAGGGTCAAGGTCATCCCAAGGTCACGTTTTGTTGTTGTTGCCTAATATTTATTTATTTATGTAATCGTTCTTATATAGCGCTTTTCCAGCTCAAGAGCTGCTCAAGGCGCTGGCCAATACAGAATCTAACTCAAGCCGCACTAGGCGCCAACTTGCAGCCTTTGGGTGCATTGTAATAACGCTCCAGACAACTGAGCACAATCCTGGGCAGACAGGGATGGGGGAGAAGGACCAAGTGCAGGCTGGGTGTGTTTTTGTCACCGGCACTCACCCGTCTAGGACATGAGCGCCAGGATCTTTAAAGTCCGTTATGATGGAATGTATGCGACACAGACTAGACCTCGGTTTATACTCTCATCCGAGCTGTAGTTTATTTGATATTACATAAGTGTATTTGGAGGTCAAGGTCAAGATTAAAGTTGGTATTACATTGCATTTTAATGCCAGTGTTTCTTTTTTTTCTTCTTGTTGTGGAAAGTGGTTTTTATGTTAAATATTGCAAGCTCTGGACAGTGGTGTTTATGTTAAATATTGCAAGCTCTGGACAGTGGTTTTTATGTTAAATATTGCAAGCTCTGGACAGTGGTGTTTATGCAGAGGTGCCAACCAGTACGGATTGACCGTATTTAATTCCGGCGACGTGAATTAAATACGGTAGCTTTTATTAAAATACGGAGGAAAAGTTGCAGATCGTTTATCTTTGCCAGCGGTGCTTCTGTACCGGTTTCTGGTCTCATAATAGTACTCCTGTACTCACTGAACGTCGCTGTGTTCAACAAGCTGATTTTCATGGTGATTTTAGAGTAAAACAAGTGTGGTGTTCAACAAGCTGATTTTTATCGTGATTTTAGAGTATTGATAATAGCCTTCTGTTTCAGAGGGAAGCCTGTCGTTACTTTATAGTGTCATAGGCTAGGTTTTGCGAGAAAAAAAATACTGACAAGTGTTAAAAAATATTGACAAACGGGTCCGGAAATACTGACAAGAAGATTAGGGGGTTGGCACCTCTGTTTATGTTAAACATTGCAAACTCCCTAAAGAGCTTGTGAGTTATATGATTGTGTAATAAAGTTTGGAGTCATTTATTCAGTAGTAGTTTTCAAGTAGTTAATTCAAAAGGGATCACATTTGTTGCAAAATGGTATTGATGTAAATGTTTTATTAACCGTCCTGTATTCGCCGAGACAAACAATTGCAAGCATGATGATGGTGATGGTGATGATGATGAGGATTATGATGCTGATGGTGCAGATGATGATGATGATGATGATGATGCCAGGGTTTTATACCCCTGTTTCAAAATGAGTTAATTTGATGAGGTTCTGTGAGGTGCTAGTCATTTGGTGGTGAATTCTGTCTTGACCTTTTTGGCCAGTTGAATGATGAAGACCGGACATGTGTTCATATGTTTTGATAAGGTTTGGTGCTGAATGTTTACCTGTCATGCTCAGAAGGTTTTATTGTGAAGAGTGTTGGTGCCTTAATGTGCTTGTAATGCATTTGATGATAGTGATGGTGTGATGGCGAAGAAGATAATGCTGCTGGAGTCGATGATGAAAAACTTTGTTTAGCCCAGTTGACTGTACAGTCTTATCATAGCATGCTCAGCGCAGCTCATTGATAAAAAACCCTGTTGTAATGCCAGGGGTTTCTGTAGAAATAGTATCCACACTTTGTGCAAGTTTAGTGCTTAATTACCTGTTTCTATCAATATCATTTGTTCTATCCTAATGTGTTGTATCAATCTACTATCTTCTTGGTTAGACCAGTCACCTACCTACCCCTGTGGCTTCCTATGGTATTATTATTTAGCAATGTTGGCATTTTATATGTACATGTTTTGTTGATGTTTTATAATGATGTTTACATTATATTTTGTTTTTGTAAACGGGGATTCGATAAAGTAGAGTACAGCCTAAGCGTTCCCTTTATTGTAAAGTGACCGGCTGGTGGAGTGCCTTCAGTGTTACCATTAGGGTATTTTCATCAGATCTTTTATACCGATCAGGGGTGAGCTCCCTTTCAACCAAGTTGTGGTCCTGATTCGGCCATTTGCAGTCTGCTGGACCTATAAACAATGACAAACTAATTCATTCATGATAAAATAAAAAAAAGACAAGTTAACCCTTCACAGACATTCCAGCAACACCAGCTGTCCGGAACGCAGACAGAGTTCACCCCCCCCTACACACATTAAAATATTCACCACAGACTGTGTAGGACAGAGCGCTGAAAGTCACATTTCTGCAGATGACTTGGAGAGAACTTGGCCATTAGTGACTAGAATTTGGGGTGCCGGGGGTTACGTTTCAGTATAAATAGTATCCCCACTTTCTGGAAATTTAGTGCTTTAAATTCCCACTGTCGCTGTCTTTCTCATTTGCTCTTTCTCATTCCTGCTCTTTTCTATCAATCTGCTATACTATCTTCTTCGCTAGACCAGTCTCCTACCTTTTTTTTTGAAAACTCTACCGGGACAAGACTCCTTGTTTGTGTATGAGGTCTGTTGGATCAGCTTGGGAATATTGGACGCTTTCTGCCAGGTGGTCACTAGGGCTTCCTATGATGTTATTATTTAGCAATGTAGGTATTTTTTATGTATGTGCTTTGTTGATAATTTATAATGATGTTTGTATTCTTTTTTTTTTTTTTTTGGAAACGGATAAGTTGGGGTGAAGCCTCAGCCGTCCCCTGCGTGGGATGTCTTTATTGTAAAGTGACTGGCTGGTGGAGAGCTTTCAGTTTTACCACTAGGGTTGTTTCAGCAGATCTTTTATGCGGATCGGGGGTTGTCCGGTCCTGATTTGGCTCGGAAGAGTCCGCTGGACCTAAAGCAATAATGTAATGTAAAGTGACTAGAATCTGTGTTCCTTGCGATGGGTACTCTCATTGCAGAATGCAACTTTGAGCCTCTCTCTACAGTGCGACGTTGGAAGTGAATAGGTGAAAGGAAAACTTTTATTTTATGATTGTGCACATTTGTAAAAGGAATTAGAAACGACTGTGCATTGATTGTCCTTTGGTTGTATTGTGTGTTTTCTCCTTGTTTGGATAGTATTTCTGTATATGTTTGTCCAAAAGGGAGAAAAGAAATTGTGCTAATTTGTCGGCCTTTTCCGTTTCACAATGTGTTCAATTTCTGTGACTTTGTGAATTATCTAATAAATTTTAAGAACAAAAAAAAGGGCAACATAATACAAATTGCATAATAGCGTCTTTATTTCAATCTCATGTTTTAAGTCTGTCCAAATTTTCAATTTCGTGCGATATACAAGGAATGATACATTTCTGGATGAATGGAAAATAATTTGCATGCAACTCTTTCGAGCAAACATGAGTTCTGCTTTGAAAAACAAATGTTAAAGGCAACCAAAGCATGTCCATTTCTTTTTATAGAGCACTTTTTTTTTCAAATTCTTTTTGTGGTAAATTGTTAAAATAGAAAAAAAAATGGTGACTATTTTATCAAGAAAAAACAACTGGTTAAAGAACTTGCTTTGTTTATGCCTTTCAACTGCTGAAATCATAATCTGAAAAACGATGGCGATTATATTATAATAAACATCATGTGACAAAAGTATACATTTAATATCCAGTCTACCAGTATAACATATATTGTAATACTAAACTAATACTTCAAACATTGAAAAGAAAACAAAAAAAACTGCCACAAAATATGTAACGCCTTCAAAACAAAAGAGTAATAATAAGATAACGTGTAAATTGAAAAAAGAAGAAATAAAAGTCTCTATTTTATACTTTAGAAGAAAAAAAAAGAATAAATCTGATATCGCATAAAACGAAGTTCAAAATCAATTACAATTTGATTTTCCTATTGGCCAAACACTGCAAACACTACACCAAATAAAATAGTACTTTAAGGTTGCAAGCATAATCAGATAAATTACTACGATTACATAAATTTAGTATTTTTTTGTACTATGCAGAAATAGACTAACCTCAACACTAGACTAACCTCAACACTACAGAAATAGACTAACCTCAACGCTACACATCACAGCCCCAACCCTGTAAAAAAACAAAACACGCAAACAAACTTTGAATATTAAAAAGATACATCGATTTGTTTTCCTTCTAAATTTTTTGGGGGATGAATACATACAATTTCCACTGCTGCATGCTTGGCAGACAAAATCATAGCAATTAATTCATGAACACTAACATTTGCACGGATGAAGTTGACAGCAGCTTCTTGAATACCAAAATTTGCATATACAGATACATAAGAATATTTACACAATAAAAGCACTTGCACTCCTAACTGCAGAAGACTATTAATGGGAAGTGCTGAAAGTACCGATATTTCAAAGTACTAATTATGTATGGGTTAACTTCCTTGTTTTGTTCTTGTTGCTTTCTATATCAATTATACATATATGTATTATTGTAAATTCCAGAAGTTGTCTAATGCTCTGCAATGACGCAGAAAATTGAAACTTTGTGCGTGAATGTATATAGTTATTTATATGTGTGAATTTTAAAACAACATAAAAAAGTTGACAGCGGTCATTTTCATGTTGATTCACCAACTCACTCATCCAAGGAACAAGAAAACTATCACACACACTCATCAATAATATATTACATGTTAGTAGGGGAGCGCAATTTGTAAAAGACAGCTTAAATGCAGTAAATAAATAACATTCAAAATTCTACCCAAAAGGTAGAACTCGCATTCAAATGTTGAGACAAGGCTGAATCATGTTTAGCTCAGCACAAACACTCTTTCATATCCAGCACAAAAAACAATATTGAATTCCTGCATTAAATTGAAAGGTGATTTTTGAACAAACCGTTTCAAGTATGAGGTGCTGACTTCAAGCTATTTACAATGTGTGTAAGCATGCAACAGCACAATCAATGGGAGCAAATTACACTAAGCTCTGTACAGCTAATACCAGAAACCCCAAAGCGCAGCTCATTCATCAGAAATTCGCTGCCTATTTCAAAAAAGAAGAACAAAAAGTAATTTTCAGCAAAAACGTCTGTGCACTTTTTTTTGGACAGCCAACCACACCACACCACACCGCAAACCAGTGATATAGTATTTTGTGCTTTTTTTGGTTGAAAATTTTAACACTCATAACTTTAACATGAAAGTGAAGTTGGCTGCAGAAGCTTCAATGGAAAAGAAGACAAAGAAGTGAGACCTTGTAATTTCATTCCTAGAATCCTAAAAGCTCAAACATTTTTTTCCCAATTATGCAAGGAGGTAGAAGAAGAGGGAGACCGAAAAAGAGGTGATGAAAACATTCGTGAATGGACTGGTTTGACACCGAGTTGAGTGAAGCCATCAGGGTTGCTGAGGACAGAGAAAGATGGAGTACGCTGGTTAAACGATCATCTGTGGTGCCCCTACGACCTCCAAGTTATGGGATAGGATAGGAAAGAATTATTTTGCTCAAAATGGCTGGAACATCTGTTGTGATTATCTCATTTGAAACAAACCTACAAGCATGCTAAACATTAAAATTACGAACAGGATCATGTCATTCAACTGCTTCAAATCATAACGAACTATTACTAGCATAATTATAACAATATCCTGAGCACATTGGATTCACGTGATCCCATATATGGGGTCGTGGTAGCAAATGGGTTAATAATAACCACCAGTAAGGTTTTGTAAACAATAACAATATAAAAAATAAAATCAAAACACTGTACAACTCGATCTGAAAAAGTGCAATGCATTTCATACCACATTTTAAAAAAAAAATCTAAATTGAAAAAGGAGCATATGATGCTTTTATGTTAAAAGTTGTGTACGACTTGAAAGACAAGAGCGGAACGTTTGAAAGAGAAGCAGAATAGGGAAACGTGACAAAAGACAATTCGTACAAAACAGTGCTCACAGAAAAAAAGAACAAAACATTCTCCACAGACAGCATGGTGCAAAATGTTTCATTTTCATCACTTCACACAAAAGGCACATAACAAGTGAAAACATTGCAGTCAATAAGTGGACATATTACAGTAGTCATCATACACAAAATTTGAGAAAGATGTAAGCAGTTAGTTGTAGGAGTGACTGGTGGACACATGATGCCCAGAAGGTAGAAGCTAAATAAACTAGAAATCATGCCATAAGCAACTCTTTTAGCTAAATAATAACTATAGGAGAGGCAAGTTGTTTAGGGAAACATTTTCTGTCGGTACAAATCTAGTAAGAGATGATACAGTTTTTTTTTGTTTTTTTTTTTAGAGAGAACAGGCTTGTATTCAATGGACCTAAAAACAGAGAGATCACAGTGGTCTAATGGTAGTGCTTTGGCTTGCGGATCTGAAGGTCCCGGGTTCGAGCCCTGTCCGGGCCATTGTGTTGTGTCTCTGGGAAAGACACTTTACTCCCGTTTCCTACTCCTTCGGATGAGAGTATAAACCGAGGTCTAGTCTGTGTGTCGCATACATTCCATCATAACGGACTTTAAAGATCCTGACGCTCATGTCCTAGACGGGTGAGTGCCGGTAACATGAACACACCCAGCATGCACTTGGTCCTTCTCCCCCATCCCTGGCTGGCCAGGATAGTGCTCAGTTGTCCGGGCGTCACCCCTTGGGGTCATGAGCAATCTTGCCACTGTAGATTGTTCTAACCTATAAAGGGTACAGTGAAAGCCCCAGTTGAAAACCTGTCTTGCCTTTGTAGGCATGACAAATTAACTGCGGCAACAGTTCCCCCCGTTGGAGTGCCGGGGGTTTCAGTATAAATAGTATCCCCACTTTCTGGAAATTTAGTGCTTTAAATTCCCACTGTCGCTGTCTTCCTCATTTGCTCTTTCCCATTCCCGATCTGTCCTACCACTCTGCTATACTATCTTCTTCTTCGCTAGATCAATGACCTACCTTTTTTCTTGAAAACTCTTCCTGGACAAGACTCCTTGTTTGTGTATGAGGTCTGTTGGATCAGCTTGGGAGTGTTGGACGCTTTCTGCTGGGTGGTCACTAGGGCTTCCTATGAATGTACTATTTAGCACTATAGGCATTTTATATGTATGTTTTTTGTTGATGATTTATAATGATGTTTGTATTCTATTTTGTTTTTGTAATCGGGGAGTTCGCGTAGTTGAGGTCAACCCTCAGCCGTCCCTCGCGTGGGATGTCTTTATTGTAAAGTGACTGGCCGGTGGAGGGCATTCAATTTTCCCACTGGGGTTGTTTCAACAGATCTTTTATGCGGATCGGGGGTTGTCCGGTCCTGATTTGGCTCGGAAGAGTCCGCTGGACCTAAAGCAACAATAAATCAATCAATCAATCAGTCCGGGCGTCAGACCATGCGCCCAAAGGCTGCGGGTGGGCGTCTCGGACGGTTTGAGTTAGATCCTGTATCGGCCAGCGCCTAGAGTCTGGTCAAGTACGGCGAGATAAGTGCGCTATAAAAATCCTCAATAATAAATAATAATAATAGATAAATCACAAAAACAGATCCTTTGAGCAACAGAAAGTTTAAACAGCAACAGAAAAGCTGAATCGCCAACAGAAAAAAAAATTCCAGCAAAAGAATGGATACACCAACAAATAATATACTTCAGCTACAAAAAAAAGTGTTCAGTGATAGATTATCTGCTTCTAGCAACAAAGATGTTTTCAGCAACGGCACAGATACATACAATGGTTGTCACATCACACAATTACATGAGGTGAGTTTTGGTCAACGTTGATTTTCTTGAGTATTTATCAACAGTCAGTGTTACTGATCATTGTTGAATCAGTGTTCATTCTTGACAGCAACTCATGAGATATTACTGAATTCATCGTTCCTTCAAGGTCTTACCACTGCATATTTGACTGATCTTATCTAGCATGAGCAGCAACTACAGTTAGAAGTAGTGGCTCCCATAACACACCATTCTAAAGATTCGGAACCTCAACAACAGCCGCAAAAACTGCAACCTGGACTTTGATCTCAACAAAGACTAATTCAAGAACAAAATAGTTTATATAAAAAACAAAAAGACTTCCATCCAAAATCAGTTTAGAAGAAAATTTGATTTTGTTTTTCTTAAAGTATCCGTTTTATTGCTACTTATTCCGATTTGTTGCTGAGCAATTTGTTGCTCGCTCGTGTTATCTATTTTTGTGGTTGAATCATCCGATTTGTGGCTGAAATCATCCAATCCTGTGCTCAAAGTATCCATTTTTGTGGTTGAAGATCTGTTGTTGAAATAAGCCATTCTGTTGCTGAATCAGTCTATTTTGTTGGTCAATAATTTTAAGCGTCAAATTTGGTCAAATTCAGTACAAACCAAAACTGAGAAACTGGGGTAAAATGGAAACCCGAAACTAAGTAAACTTACTAAAAGCTTCACATCTTTCTGAATGTAGATCTATGCAAGAATACATAAGATGTACCTAAACATTTATATGCAAATGTACATAAACCACAGCACGCAGCAAAATCAACAACGCCCAAATAATCCAAATGTTCTTCCAAATGCTTGACATGTAGTTGTATATTTTTTTCAAAATCGGGAGAAAACAAAAACACATACACCCCCCACACCAGCCTTTTAATTCTTTAGTCCAACAAATGTTGATGAAAACAAAAATAAAACGCACAGCCACTAATGCAGTGCCAACGCACAAAACAAAACCGAACGACAGGGAAGATGAATTCCTGGGATAGAAATCAAGGCACTGACGGATACAAAAGTGCACTGATAAATATCAAAAGGGTTCAAAGAGTCCCTCAAATATTTCATTTGTTTTAGGATTTGAGAAAATGAAAATAATTTGCAGGTGACAAAAGGGATGCAATATTAACCTGTGAAATAAATTATATTCGATAGAATATAGAAGAAGAGAATGGACTGGCTTGACACTGAGCGAACCCATGAGGGTTGCTGAGGACAGGGAAAAATGGAATACGCTGGTTAAACGATCATCTGTGGTGCCCCAACAACTTTCGAATTATAGGATAGGATAGGATAGGAATGTAAGGACAGGAAAGAATATGTTGTATTCCACAGGCGATTCATACAGAGAGGGTATGAGTGGTAATGGTAAATCCTATCCTAAATCCTGTTAAATGCCTGAAAAAAATAATTTCAGAATTTACAGCACAGAGAAACGGTTTAGAAAATAATTTGCTACAGAAAAGGTGCAAGTTTTCAGTGAAAAAAAGCATACCAAAAACAAATGAATGATAATTTTCACACGGTGATAAACATTTTCATACAAGCTTTATGTTTTTCATCCATGGCTTCTATTTTTAAATGCATAATTTTAGTTGTCATATCTCCTTCATTTTGCCTCGAACTGTTGCAAATATATACATTACCAACACAGCAATATATACACCATACAAACTCATGTTGTGAAGAAAAAAACCCCACAATTTACAATTAGAATATTTTAAAAGTTTTATATAAAATACTAACAAATTTTTTGTCTCACATTATTACTATTAGTAGTACTAGTACATGATTATTGCTTTAGGTCCAGCGGACTCTTCCGAGCCAAATCAGGACCGGACAACCCCTGATCCGCATAAAAGATCTGCTGAAACAACCCTAGTGGTAAAACTGAAAGCTCTCCACCAGCCAGTCACTTTACTATAAAGACATCCCAAGCTGATCCAACAGACCTCACACACAAATAAGGAGTCTTGTCCCGGAAGAGTTTTCAAGAAAAAAGGTAGGTGACTGGTCTAGCGAAGAAGAAGATAGGATAGCAGATTAATTGAACAGAGCAGGAATGAGAAAGAGCAAATGAGAAAGACAGCGACAGTGGGGATACTATTTATACTGAAACCTCCGGCATCCCAACGGGGTGTGTAGTAGTAGTAGTAGTAGTAGTAGTAGTAGTAGTAGTAGTAGTAGTAGTAGTAGTAGCAGTCGTAGCAGTAGCAGTAGTAGTAGTAGCAGTAGCAGTAGTAGTAGTAGCAGTAGTAGTACATTAGACAAAATAAATGTTTTACAATAACAGATTTGTAATAACTTACCATGATAATAATGATCATGTTTTTACATCCGTGGAAATGTCAAAGAGCCACTAACAAGGTAACTGAAAAATGGAATATTATGTACACATTGCATCGCGACAGCATTCTGACTTCTTACAACATGCAAATAATTAATGTATATCAAAAGAGTACTGGAGAAAAAGATCATGGTGCAGAACAATATGATTACAACAACATAAAAATAATACAAAAATAAAAACGCTTACAACGATGTACCATCAACATACAATTCATTATCAAATGTCGAAATCAGCCCCTGGTTCATGATTCAGTTTAGGCAACAATGTGCAATTCAGTATTTACAATGACACCTATACCATATTTAACTTAACTTTGCCAATAATCAATATAAATAGTCTACAGTGAACTGCACAAGGTCAAATGGAGGATAACTGCTGTAGCCTAAGGAAAAAATTGTAAAATCGTTGAGATGGTTAAAAAACGGTCCGATAAAAGTAAAACTTGGCAGCATGTCCATCTACGTCAGTCTTTAGTTCGTTAGTTAGTCATTGTTTATAGGGTCCAGCGGACTGCAAAGAGCCGAAACAGGACCACAACTTGGTTGAAAGAGGACTCACGCCGATCCGTACAAAAAAAATCTGCTGAAATAACTAATTAAAATCTACCATCTTTCAGCTGCCCTTTGAAGAGTCTACGACTTTTCACCCTGCCAAGCTGCACCCTATTGGGCCTTTTTAACCACCTCAACCATTTTACCCATGTACAGCGAGTCTTTCATATACATATACTGGGTACCAGATATTTTGGGTTAAAAAGCATCATACAAAATTTAGCTGATACAAGAACAATAAAGCAAAAAACAGCAGCAACAACATCAAAGAACAAAACCAATTATTTATTTAAAAAAAATTATAATAATATGGCATTTTATCAGTTTTTATTCATCCCCTTAACTTAAAGTTGAACTGCTAAAATGAAAATAAACCAACATTATACCTGATTATAAAATTATTTAAAACAAAAACAGGACAACACTAGTGGATTAAAAACAATGGAACAACAAAACCCCCATGATTTGCTTACTATTACCTATCTATACAAAGTCCTCCACATTTCTTCCACGAAGAACAACCAAACATGCAACATAAACACAAATCAACTAATAGGACTCCAGAAAACAACAATGTAGAACACTAAAAACCAACTTTTCTTTTTCGCCATGTAAGCAAAATGAATACCTAACAACATTAGTTTTTACAAATAATCAATCCTCGATCGTTGAATGCCCTTCAGTATTGATACAGGATGCAGTCAATCTAAAAAAATCCCAATATAATATATAAATTTGGTTTCCTTTTAGTGTTGTAATAGTGACTTGCCTTTACACCATATATTTGAGTGATGAATGTGTGTTTGTTGGGTATTTAAGAGTGTCTGTAATATGTGAGTGTTTATATGTTGGTTACAGATCACCATGCTTTGAGTCTGATTGAGGAATAAGGAGTGTGTATATAGCATCTATTATTATTATTATTATTATTATTATTATTATTATTATTATTATTATTATTATTATTATTATTATTATTATTATTATAAAACCTACAAAGTGTGTATCATACAAGAAATGCCTTAAGTCACCTGAGGGGAAAAATTGTGAACACATTAAAAATAAAACAAATGCACCAACGAAACACGCAAACAACAAGCAACAATAACACAACTGAAATCAAAGAAATAAACATACGCCAACCATCAAACCATAAAAAAGATTGCAACAATTGCCAAACTAAAGAAAATGGGAGGAGAATGAAAATTAACCTTTCCCCCAAAATGTCAGATTTTTAACCTCAAATTGGGTTTATTTTGCCAAATTAATATAAACTTTGAAATGTATCCACATTGTAGCAGCCAGCTAGCCATGCCGATGCCTTAGGTACATTTTGGTGTCCCCTTGCCCCCTACTCTTATTCCTTAGGTACATTATGGTGTCCCCTTGCCCCCTACTCTTATTCCTTAGGTACATTATGGTGTAAAGGCTTGAAAAAGTTTCTGCTGACAAATTTTTTACTTCATGCCAGTCATCATTCTACCATAGAGGTCACAGCAACAAACTGTTAAAAAGATAGGTCTAGACTGAATCTCAGAAAGAACTTTTTTTCACAAAGAGTTGTGAACCCATGGAATGCACTGAAACAATCAATTGTTGAAGCTGAAACCGTCAACCAGTTCAAAAACCGCCATGATAAAGAGACAGTTAAGGGGGTTAAAATAAGTTCTCAAACTTCCTACCCCGTCGGCCGTGCTCAGTGGCCACTCAGGTAAATTCAGGTAAATTCAGGTGTCCCCTTGCCCCCTACTGATTCCTTAGGTACATTATGGTGTCCCCTTGTCCCTACTCTGATTCCTTAGGTACATTATGGTGTCCCCTAGTCCCTACTCTGATTCCTTAGGTACATTATGGTGTCCCCTTGCCCCCTACTCTGATTCCTTAGGTACATTATGGTGTCCCCTTCCCCCCCTACTCTGATTCCTTAGGTACATTATGGTGTCCCCTTGCAGCCTACTCTGATTCCTTAGGTACATTATGGGGTCCCCTTGTCCCTACTCCGATTCCTTAGGTACATTATGGTGTCCCCTTGCCCCCTACTCTGATTCCTTAGGTACATTTTGGTGTCCCCTTGTCCCTACTCTGATTCCTTAGGTACATTATGGTGTCCCCTTGCCCCCTACTCTGATTCCTTAGTTACATTATGGTGTACCCTTGCCCCCATACTCTGATTCCTTAGACGTGTCCCTACTCTGATTCCTTAGGTACATCTTGGTGTCCCCTTGCCCCCTACTCCGATTCCTTACGTACATTATGGTGTCCCCTTGCCCCCTACTCTGATTCCTTAGGTACATCTTGGTGTCCCCTTGCCCCCTACTCTGATTCCTTAGGTACATTATGGTGTCCCCTTGCCACCTACTCTGATTCCTTAGGTACATTATGGTGTTCCCTTGCCACCTACCGATTCCTTAGGTACATTATGGTGTCCCCTTGCACCCTACTCTGATTCCTTAGGTACATTATGGTGTCCCCTTGCCCTCTACTCTGATTCCTTATGTACATTATGGTGTCCCCTTGCCACCTGTTCTGATTCCTTACGTTCATTATGGTGTCCCCCGTACCTTCTACTCTCGCTGCGAGTCGTTATAGTTTTTAATTTTATTTATTGCTGTACATAATTATTGTTGTCTTGCGTACATATTGTTTTTTGTTTGTTTTTTCTCTTGCCTAATATGTGTGTATGGTATTTTATGCAGAGTTGCCAACCCCAAAAAAAGTTTTCAGTAGTAAAAATTCTGAATTTCAGTAGTTTTATGACATTTTCAGTAGCCATACGTCCTTGCATTTTTTTTTAACGAAGACATGCATACACAGTCTGCAACGAAGGTCGTGAAGAGTGTTTCCGCACGAATTATTGAGAGATCCATATCGGGCTTGAAGAAGGTGGCTACCGACTGAACAGGGACTAACTTTTCTGGATCAGGGCAACGACTTTTGTGACAGTTGCCATTCACATGTCGTGTCACATCGTGGAAGCCGCCATGTTGAATGCTAAAATCTGCCAAGCATGCTGTACAATACACGCTGTGTTTTGATCTCGATGACGCAGTGATGCACGGAAATTTTTCAGAATACTCTTTCCTGTACTCTTGATTTGCTGTCCTCTTCTTTTTTTCTGGGCTTTCATCGCTAGTTTTCTTTCTTTTTGGCATCATGGATTCAAAATACGCCGCACACAAACTTTTCTTCTCGCGCTGTTGAACGTGACCCGGAAACGAAAGTGTCACAGAAAGGTCGAGGTTTTGTGCACCGATTGGCCGTTTGCAAAACCACTTCACGGTGATTGGTCGAATTTCCTAACATGCACTGGGAGCGTGATCTATTACACCGTGCACGTAAAGCGAATGACCGTGACCTTGAGGTGCTACGGGAGGCACAGGCACTCAATAAAACTCGTTAAAACTGTAATACTATCGTCCAAAATTGACTTTCCGTAGTAAATTTTCGGTTTGCGTAGCTCCGTAGCCGCGTATTCATTTCCGGAGTAAACTACGGAAATTCCGTAGTGGTTGGCAACCCTGTTTATGTTTGGGCTTTCATTCTGTGTAATACTTATGATAGTTCGCTTGCCGTGCTGTGTGTGAAAGGCACCATGTGCCATGAGACATGTCCACTATAGAAATCCTTGTATTGTTAGTATAACTATTATTGCAAAATTTAACAGTAATTACAATTTCATCACACAGTTATATACTGTCATATACCATACTTCGGTAGGTTAGCAGGACAGGTAAAGGGACTCTGTTCAATAAAAACTTGGCATACAAACCTTCCATCTAACCATCACACGTTGACGTGGTTGAAGATGGAGTGAAAGGGGGGTGGAGGAAGCAGGAACGTAAAAAAGCAGGTGTTTTTAAAATGAATTTTTGCCGCCAACGTCTACATGAGGACAATCAAACGCAGAACATAGGAAACACAGCCAGTGTTGCGCTTTGCATCAACACTATCTTACAATTTACATCACTTGCAGCATCAAACAACAGCTTGTTACCCAAACCAAATACATATTATACTATCAGCAGATTGTGTGAAGGCTGCATGCAGAATTTTGTTTTCTGAGAAAAAAAATAAACAAGTACCAAAAAAATAAATTTAATAAAGAAAATTTTTAAAAAACTACTTATGGTACCCCATTTTGTAATACTCAAAACAATATAAAGGGAAAAAAACTGACACACAAAACACCAAGCCTTCATCAAATTATTTCAAGGAACCAAGTCCCTTCTGCAGTAACGACAATGGAGAATAATAATCTAGCGAACTACGCTTTCGCACTGTCTGTTAACTAAAACAATATAAACAAAATCAAACAAAAATCTGTTAAAAGTATGGCTGGTCATAAACAAGGTAAGGGACACAACTCGTGCTTATTTCTGCTTCCATGACAAGGGAACTAACTCTTTTCCTGGCTAGGGTGACAAGCTGTCGTCTGATGCTGTAAAACGGAAAGTACTGCTGCCAAATGGATGGAATCGTTGAAACATGTACACTGAAGTCTTTCAAGACCCCCCTCTGTCTCTCTTTGTTACTGGCCAACACGGGAGTGAAAAGAACATTGAACTACCCCATCACCTTTTGCAGTTTATTGGGAGGTATGAGAACTGTACATATATTGATAATAATCAAAATGATTTTTCTAACACATGATTTCCCCCAAACTCTGGGCTTAAATAACTTTTAAAACTGTTTTTAAGATGTACACCAAAACATTCTTCCTTCATAATTTAATTACTGAAAACAATGCAGCCTTTAAACTACCCAAATCCCTGCCTTCACTAGCCCTCATCCTTTTCAATCCTGCCATGCTTCAATAGGTACACAGAACGTAGGGAACACACAAATAGTTCATAGTCAAACAAAAGCAAAGTCAAACACGACAAAAAAAAGGACCATTCAAACTACCAACAAGTGCATTCAATCAATATTTGTAATTAAATCGTTTTTAAAAAAATAATGAATTTGTCCATGCGCAATGACCATCATTCAAAAGTAATGCAAGGTAGATTTAATCTTAATCACATAACTTCAGTACAAAGAAAGTTAGTATTTTTATATAGATATTATCCAATGTCGGTTTGTATAGTGCAAATACTCTATACTACAGGCATGCTTGTCCAGACAAGCAAGTTCTGTGAGCCAAGACTAACATTTTTTTTCCAGAAAATAAATCTAAAAATACATTTCACCATGCCAAAACATGTGCAGGGCTTGTACACAGAAAAAGAAATCTGCAAGCAAATCCTAACATCTGCAGTTTTCTTTTTATCGTAATTTTTTTTCCCAACATCAGCAAAACTCAACAATTACGTTCTTTTCGAATGAGTACAAAGATACGTTTTTACACAATTCAGTCTTTCACAATCGTCGATACAAGTATTGATAACTGGCAATGTTGTTTTGTTGTTGAAATATTTAACAAATCATCCACTCTTGAAATACTATCTTGTACAACTTGTAACAGGTATTCAACTCTAACAAATATACTATCTTTGGAACAGTTACACAAATCTTCCGCCAATACTGTAATGTCAAAACCTGCACAAATATTGATAACAACAAATACTATCCTTAGTACAATATTGTACGTGAAACCCATATGAATAAGATGTAACAGATAATAATCATAACCCGATATGAGTAATGGTGTCTGCGTGTTAGTGTGCGTGCGTTGGTGTGCTTATCTCCTTTACCTTCTAGGATAGAGTGTGAACCTGGTGAAATTTAGAACCAGCAATAGAAACAAGAACTATAATCTGAAATGAGTAGCATATGTAAAGCGGGGTCTACAGCTTGTGGCTTCCTTGCCAAATTTTGTATTTTGTAAATACCATGCATTTCAAATGAATTGACATTATTAATTTTAACTATTCTTATAATGATTATGATTATCATAATTATTATCAACGTTATTTTCATGATTATAATTATTACAGTAAATTATTATTTTCCTTGCAAAGGACAAGACTGTATTTTGTAACTAGCCTATGAAATAAATGACATGATTCATTTGAACTATTCTTACCACAGTTACGATTCTCATAATTATCAATGATGTTATTATCATAATTATCAATGATGTTATTTATCCTTATCATAATTATTACAGCAGTTTATTATTATTATTTTCCTTACGAGAGGTCAAGACTGTGTTTTAACTAGCATTCATTTGAAATGAAATTACACGATTAAGTGTAACTATTCTTATCATGATTATGATTATCATAATTAATAATAACGATGTTATTATCATGATCGCAATTATTATAGTAAATTAGAATTATCGTTATTAATTATTATTAATGACAGCGAGACTGGTCAAACTCCCCCATTACCAGTAAGAAAGATAAGAAGAGACAGATCAGAGGTGGACGTGTTTGCCATTATTCAAATTTTCTAAAGCTGTTGCAATAGTGTCTGATTCTTTTTCTTTTCATGCCAACTTCATCACTTCTTCCTCTTTTCTCCTCTGTGTCTCCTTTCTTCTCCACACTCTTGTATAGGCTCCTCCAAAATATATATATATATATGTCTTCTGATTTCCTCAAGTTACATTCTCCTTTCTTCCTCCTACTCATATCAATGTCACAATTCTTCTTTTGTGCTCCTTCCTCACTCTCTCAATCCCTGTGCTAAATTCCTCTCTTCTCCTCTCATGTATCAATGTTATTCATTAAGTTCTCTCTCTCTATCTCTCTCCTCCAAGTTAGTCACCACGTCGCTTGTTGAAGTTGAAAACTTACGCCTAAGTGAGGAGATGTCAGTCGTAAGACTTGAAATGAGCCTGAAACGAACAAACAAATAAACTTTAATAAATACATAATAAATAGAATAAAACAAAATTAAATAAAAATAACAATAAAATGAAATACAATAGAATGAAATTAAAAAAAAAAAGATTTAAAAAAAAGAATTAGTGTGGAGGAATCGGAAAGAATCCTCCATTTTTATTTTCACTATCCAGGGTTTTCTTCCCACAAGGCCTCTGCATTGCAATCTTGCAATCCCACAATCCCTCGGTGCATAACATAAAATAAAATAAAATACGAAATAAAAATAAAATACAGTTAATGAATAAAACAGACAATTGATTTTTTAAAATAAATAAATAATAACCAAGAAATTGGCTACAATACAACAAGGAAAAATACTACTTTTCTCAGATTAGCTAATCAGAAAGTAATTTTACATTTAGTAAAGTCTTTGTCCATCATTATGCACAGAGATGGAAAACAGCAATACAGCGTTCGTACTGAATCAACAAAACAAAATTCCCAACCTTTTCCCAACCCATGAGTAAAATTTCCCAACCATAGTCGGCATATAATAAAGATCAGATATCGAAACAAATTAATTTATTAAAAAAAAGCTTTAGGAAATTTCTTTTTTTATTTGCAGTAAGCTTAAAATACACCAAACTTTCACTTAATAAGTTAATCCAAAACATTCAAACAAATTTTAAAAAAAAATTATACAAATGTCTAGTTTTATATACTGTAAGCTTAAAATTTAAAAGATCACAATCACAATGAAAGTCATGGTTATATTAGAAACTTTAATTTAATCCAAAACATTATTGATTTAAAAAATCTTTTTAAAAAAGCTTAAGAAAAATGTCTTGTGTTATTTGCAGTAAGCTTAAAATTATAAAAACAATTTACATAGTCAACATCATACTCATCACAGACATTGTAGGAGAGCCTGGCTCTTTTCCGCTATGTTTTTATTTACACTGGCTATTTCAGCCTTCTTTTTAGTTGCCCTTCGTCTCAGGGCATTAGTTTGAGAGAGCAGAGATAGAGCACTAAGTCGTTCCGCTTCATCAGCCTTAGCTGCAGCCTCCAAACTAGTGATGTCCTCTTGAAGGCGCTGTCTCTTAGCCTTAAGCATATCCACCTCCTCACTCGCAGCCTTTCTTTTTTGTGCTCTCATCTCTGTGGCATGTTTCTCCCTCTCGTCCTCCAGATAGGCATGGTACTTACTCCTAGATGAAGATGCATATACCAGCATCTCTTTAGTTACTACAACTTTGTCAGGGCCACCAGCTCTCCTTATTTTATCTAACACCAGCCGCCTGGCAACTAGATTATTTTTCTTTAGGTTCTCCACCATGGTCATCTTGTTAATGCTGAACCCCCTCTCTACTGTCGCCTGGCCATGGCTGAGGATCAGCAGCTGCTGGACTACATCCCAGAGAAGAGAGAACTCCTTTCGACCAGCCAGATGTTTGAAAAACAGTTCCATCTACTCGGTCATTGCTTGGGTCGAAGTTTTGAAACTGTAGTATGCCGTTTTCTGACAGCACACTTTCATGAAATCGCCTGAACTGGGACTTGATTTGATCGCAGTTGACTTCTTTTACTCTTCCAGCATCACAGAGAATTCTTAGTGACAGCTCCAGTTGTTTCAAATTTAGACAAGCCTTCTTCTGACAGAAGCAGCTTAGGACTCATCCATGCTAAATTTCTAACAATTTGATATTTAATTGGGGCTTTGTCCATGATCTTTTTAACTATAGCCAGGAAAAAATCACGGCATTCCATCTTAAAAGTTTGACAAGCCTTTTTAGTTGCCCCATTCTTGATGGTGGTTTTGGAGCATGTAATTGTAAATGAGACATTAAAGATTCCGAGAGAATAAGAAAGAAAATATTTAATAACATTGAATTTAAGAAAGTAAATAAAATATTATTTTAAAAAATTAAAAAAATATTAAAATCTTTAAAGGTCTTTAGGAAGATAACTGTGAAAAAAAACAATCTGCCAGAAAAGGGAGGTAATTCAAAAACCGTCCCCTAAAAAAATTAAGATTTCAAAGATAGTTTTCTTTATTTTCAAAATTGTATGCTATAATAAATTGAATAATGAATGTTAACAAATAATTATAACAATTTTAAAAAAAGGTGAAAACTAAGTATTATGAAAATTTTTTATGGATTTGGATAAAAAAATACTTTTTCTTTATGCAAAATTTTATGGTCAGTGCATGTGTTTGACATGTATGAAAAAAACAAAATCCCTTGAGAACAACCAAAATAAAAATAAAAAAGATCCGTTGGATCTTATTTTTGATATGATGATGATGGTCATTGTTGTCAGGGTGGCGACGTGGTGATCGTCCTTAACGCTCATGCAATAGGACGTTAAGCATCGTTTTCCGTTCAACCAAAAGAGATCCGTAGGTTCTTATCTTTGATATGATGATGATAATCATTATTGTCAGGGTGGCGACGTGGTGATCGTCCTTAACGCTGATGCAATAGGACGTTAAGCTTCGTTGTTCCTCCTCCAGCCAAAACGAATTTTCCCAAACTTTCCCAACCTGATGCCAATTCTCCCAGACTTTCCCAACTGGGAAAAGGGTACCTCAGTTTTCCCAAACTAACTTTCTCAACCGCGTACGAACCCTGCAATATCAATTAGAGGGCAAAAATATCAGAAAGGTGAGGAACTGACGTCATCAAAGGTCACAAGGTCATCCTGAGTGGCGGAGGCACCGGCCCCTTCCTCCATCTTATCATCATCATCGTCTGACGAGTCCTCGCCCGACGAGTCTTCCCCAGTGTTCATAGGCGTGTCTGCACAAAAACACAGCGCGCATGTCACTCAATTTATATAATTATAGTAAACCCAATGTTACACCGCAATGGTGGAATCAGCCCCAACGCACTGAATCTTGTGCAACTCAAATCCGTTATCCATGCAGCCCGTTCACTCAGTAACAAGGCAGGAGTCGTCGTAATAAAGTTTGCCAACTTTATTCGGCATCAACAACTGCATACACAATCTCTTTTAGAAAAACCACCTTCCAGACAAGCAGAAAGCGCTACTTATATAGTTTATCAACAACGCAGAAATATACAGAAGTTTTTTTTTTTTATAATGGCGCAATCAACTACCAAATCAAATAAAACTCGTCACTCGTCTTACGTTGTAGAAAGTTTTATAGCCTTCGAAAAAATGTAATAATAATCTGTTACTAAATAGATCTGGAATCTTCCATCAATAAACCAACATAGATCAAAGGAAAACAAGCACGATCATTGCAGCCCTTGTTCCTGTGTCTCAATCGCAACACCCAAACATCATTTCACTCAGCCAATACATGAAACCCAAACACAGTGTTCATTTTTGAACAATTTAAATAGCCTTTGCATAAAAAAGAAAATTATATATATCAAATCATACTTACATGTTGTGGGACTCTTGGGCTGGGCACCACCCAACTTGCCACTGAGTTTGTGGTAACAGGTCAGACAGACACGCAGCGGTCGAGAAGACTGCTGGGGTAATAAGTAGCGTTTGGAGGTGCAGGGGTTACACGCTACGATGCCGCAGTGACGACAGTGATGCTGCAGGACACACACAACAGTCAACGCCCGCCATGAAGAAAGGTCAAAATTAAATGATGGAAAATAGATCATTTGTTAAAAAAAAACTTCTTTTTTTTGCAATAAATTGCAAAACTTTTTATTAGGACAAATCATAATAAGGTTATTTGTACAGCACCTCTAGGTGCTTGGAAAAGTAGGAATACCGGTAGCTACAAGTACAGCAAAGTTCTGAGCCTCAGTGAAAAGGGTTTAGTCATTATCATTCTAGCAAGATTGATATCATTCAATAGCTCAGTCAATTCAAGTGCTCTCTGAGATGCGAGTATAAACAGAGGTCTCATATGTGCACACACAAATTCCAGCGCCCACTTTTAAAGATCCTGACACCCAGGTTCTACACTGGTAAATTACACCAACACACCCAGCAAGCATTAGGTCCCTCCCCTCCACTCCAAACCTTCCCCCCCTCCCACTCCTTGTGCTCAGTTGTCCAGGGCATCAGACAGTGCGCCTGAGGCAGCAAGTGAGGGCCTCAGGTGGCGTGAGTTACAGCCTGTACCGCCCAGCGCCTTCAGCAGCTTCTGAGCTGGACAAACATCCTATAACATCCACTGAAACTAAAATAAATAAATAAATAAGTTAAGCTCCGTATCATGACAGAAAAAGAAGCTCAAGGCGGCTAACATACAAAGAGCAGCATCACAACCTACCCGTCTGTTGATCAGTGTGAACTCGCACTTCTTGCAGTGCATGCAAATCTTGGTGTCCGAGTCCGGAACCCATACAGGGGAGTCCTCCAGGTGATTCTGTGCTACTCCACCTATCATGGCATCAACATCACAGCAGTCATGACAATTATAGCAGTAATGAATGACCCCATTGCACAAGGGTGCTGAAAGCTAAAACGTGTAAGTTGCCCGTGTGATCGCCAAAATAGAGACCCTGCTAAGTTATGTGTAGTGTGTTGTGTGTAGTGTAGTGGTGTGTAGTGTAGTGTGTTGTGTGTAGTGTAGTGGTGTGTAGTGTAGTTTATTGTGTAGTGTATAGTGTATATACAACGGCAGCAGCAACAGAGACAGAAGTGTAGTGTATTGTAATGTACTGCATTGTAAGATGATGCTTTCTATAGCATTTTTAGCTCGTACTTTTTCTTTAACATTGGCCTTTGAGGATTTGAATAAGGTATGCTTTTTGATCTAATTTATTGGGGAATTGTACTATGTAAAATGTATTATTATTATTATTATTATTATTATTATTATTATTAATACTATTGTGATTACTATTATTACTATTATTATTATTATTATTATTATTATTATTATTATAAAAATAGTAGTTCACCAGAATCCTTCAATAGACATTTGTTTATGAAGCTGCACTTTGACATTGTGACCCCTGACATGATGTGAGCGAGCTGACCTGACATCAGACCTCAATAAGAAGACACAAGACAGGGTCAGGCAATGGGCCATTAGGGTCTGCTCTCAACACTGAGAGATGAAGTCAGAGATCAGCAATGACATTGTACCACTGTAAAGCTCACAATGCACGTAGTTTGATGCACATGCAGCACTGTGTACACAAGTTATCACCCGTGTTGAACAGGCACTGACTTGTCCGCTACCTGCATACCCAACATAGCATCAGCGTAGGCAACAAAATGCTAGTAGAAAAGGGGACCTCACCTTCAAAGGGACAGGCAGTGTGATACTGCCAACTTTTACAGGAAATCTTTTCCTCGGGGACACCGAGTTATAACATCCTTTCCTACATAAACAAAATACCTGCAGCGCAAGACTACTTACGTTTGCGCAGAAGTTCATTGACGCAGGTCCTGATATGTGCCATCCATTCCTTTTTCTCGGTGGCTGTAGCCGCGTAGACAACGAACGACTTACTGGGGCTGATGATCTTCCACCCATTTCGTAAATCTGCACAAGAATACAATATATTATTATAAGGGTTACTCATGTTGCCACAGAATACTGAAGATTTGATTCCATGGCTTGGGCAAAGATCCTTCGGAATAGAAGATATAAACCGAGGTTTAGTCTGTGCACGCACACATTCCATTCCAGGGATTTTTAAAGATCTCGACGTTCCTATCTTTGACGGCTGACTGCCACCTACATAACTACACCCAACAAGCACTAGGTCGCCTCTACCCCATCCCCAGTCAACCAGGATTGAGCTCAGTTGTCTGGAGAGTCAGAGGATGCGTGCATGGCAGCGAGTGAGCGCCTCAGTTGGCTTGAGTTACATCCTGTAACAGCCAGCACCGTACTGTCAGCAGGCAAAGCGCTAAGTAACAGCCAGCACCGTACTGTCAGCAGGCAAAGCGCTAAGTAACAATAAATAAAACTAATGAAATAAACATCCTGTAACAGCCAGCACCGTACTGTCAGCAGGCAAAGCGCTAAGTAACAATAAACAAAACTAATGAAATAAAAAGCAACACAGACTTCTTCGGTGTGGTAGTGGACTGTGGCGTACACCACAAAGGATTCACTACAGTGGAGATCACCGCTGAGACGTAACTCATTTTATTAATACTATTTAATCCTTCTTCTACAGCTCTTTTCAAGCTCAAGAGCTGCTCAAGGTGCTGGTCCATACCGGACCGAACTCAAACCGCCCCAGGCGCCCACTTGCAGCCTTTGGGCGCACAGTCTGACGCCCGGACAACTGAGCACAACGCTGGATGACCGGGGATGGGCAGAAAGGACCCTCCCCCTCCCCCCCACCCCCTCCCACTGTGCTTGCTGGGTGTATCTGTGTAGCCGGCACATACCCATCTAGGACATGAGCCTCAGGATCTTTAAAGTCTGTACAATGGAATTCACAGACTGGACCTCAGTTTATACTCTCACCCAAAGGAGTACTCGTGTTACTTATGTCATAAGTGTTTGTTTGCCATCTAATTTAAAACTTTAGATGCAAGAAAAACTGCTTTATAAATCTGCATGAAATATTCTGAAGATTGCATTTCATTTTTTTTAAATCCCTACATACGTACATTTTTAAATAAAATAAAATAAAGAAAGAAATAAGTTAATAACATATAATAAATCAATTAATTAATTAAAAAAATAACTAGAAGAAAACTTACTTCCATCATCGTCCACATTTTCCAGTTTGATGTTTTCCAAAGGCAATATATGCTGCTTGTTGTACTGTAACACACAAATAACATGTATCAACATCAACATTACTCACTAATGCCCTATTGTTACAATTGAGACATGCACTTTAATTTGGAATAATTATCATGTTTAGGCTCAAGGTCTGCTATTATAGTGTTTAGTTTTTATTTGATGTTTTGTGGCTGTAGGGGTCTTATATCATGTTTATTGATAGAAGATTTGAGAGTATTTAGTAACAGATAATTATATTCTTGAAGAGTGTAAAATGCCCTATGATGCAGGACAGTGCTGAGTTTTATTTTGATTACGTCAATCTGGAACGCTCCATATTTTTATAGTTTCTTGAAAAACTATATAAGTACTGTTGTCAGAGATCTTGTATGCTGCTGTTGGTGTTTGATGAGTAAAGTTGGAAAACTTTATACAACGACGCCTGCCTTGTTGCTGAGCGAGTAGGCTGCATAGATAACAAATTCGAGTTACACAAGATTCAAGTATTGGGGCTGAATCGCCCATTGCCATGTAACACCTAAATGTACCAGTGATCGTCCTAGGGATTTGCAAAACCGGTACGACGTCACAGTAAACAAACCCACTCGAACGCAAACCGGTATGCCAGTCACGGAAACCGGTATGACCCATAGCAAAGCTTAATAATGCTTCACTATTTTATATAAGTACATGGCGACTGTGTTAATGCACTTTCTGTTTCATTAGAAACATCTTCGTCTTCACATAAACTTCTTTTATCGCCCCTCTCCCACCCTAGCAAAAAATGAAAAAAGAAATTTTTGCTTCTTCATTATTACTAGCCTATCTGCCACTGTCGCAATACATACTGACGAGCACGAGGGAAGAAAAAATCGAAAAGTGCGCAAGTTTAATTTATCCGTATTCACGATAGCCTTGCGCCCGCCAATGTTATATCATTCTGTATTAATTACCTCAAAGATTATGGCAAGGCTACTGAACGCATTCGCAGGCCTCTCGTCTACACTCCCTAAACACATAATCAGCGTGGTTGGCTGGCTGGCTGGCTGGCTCTCTCTCTCTCTTTCTCTCTCTTGTTTTTCTTTCTCTTTTTCTTTATTTTTGAAACCAGTCAAACAAAATAAGAACCGGTAGCCTCTACCGGCTACTGATTTTTCAACCGGTATTTTTATTCTCAAACCGGTAAAATACCAGTAATTTCTGGTTAAATCCATCCCTGATATAATCACGAATTGAATTCCTTACTACAAAGTGTGCTGGCCTGCCCTACTTTACCTTCCTACCTTCATTCTACCTGGCCCAAGTCTCCTTGGCTGACCCACTTTTTCCTGTGCTTCCAAGATGTTTACTTGGAGATTTTATGCCATGTTATCATCGTTCAAGGACTTGTATTGCTAGGTCAGATTTCACGTTACCTTTTTCTTGTGAATCATGATGTTGCCGTAAACCAGGATGTCGTTGAAGAGGAAGAACTGTCGCGGCTTGGGTTTCTTACGACACAGTTTGGTCAGCACTCCTTCCCCCACCAACACTCGGCCTGCAATGGCCAGCGGCTGAAACAGAGACGAGGCATTATCATCATGTCAGGCAACAAGGGAGACAACACAGTTTTGTCAAGTTCATCTTATTTTTGCCGGCGAGGCAACCCTTGCTGTTCATTTTGAAAAAAAGGATCTGCAACACCCACGTGTGATTCAGATTCAGATACAGTGGAACCTCCGGTATCCGGCTCTCTGGTATACGACTCCCTCCGTTATGTGACCTGAAAACTTCTGACGGATTCACTTCCAATAATAAATGACCTCTGGTATGCGACAACCTCGTTTATACGACCAGCAACCGTGTCTTAAGCCCTTTATACGACCGTCTTAGGGCAATTTAAAAGAGATATCAGTTAATTTGCTGTCTGTACCTTTCGTTTTTTCTCTCATGTTAGTGTACGCCTGCTGTTGTCTGCTATTTCCGGTTCGCAAATAAGGGACATTACTCGCCTACACTGGCTGTCAAAATGGCGTCACGCAAGAGGAACGTTTTGAGTTTGGCAGAGAGAATGAAAGTGATTGAAAGAAGTGAAAATGGGGAGAGTTGTTTGTCTATTGCAAGAAGTTTAGACGTTGGGAAGACCCAAATTCAGCTCATCATAAAGGATAAGGAATCTGTGAAACTACGATGGGAGAGTGGAGAAAGTGGCGAAAAGGGAAACGTCGAAACTGAGAGCTTCTCCACTGACAGACTTGGATGAACGTGTCTGGCAGTGGTTCGACTGTTTTCTATTTTTGAAGTTGTGAATAAAAGACAAAGCTAAAAATGAAACATGTTTTACAGTTTCCTTTGTCAGAGAATACATGCTGGTGAGTGTGAAAATTATGACTACATACCCCTCCGAGCCTGACCCCCCTCCCCCCACCCCACCGCTTGTTTCCGGTATAAGACCACCTCCATTATAAGACCGTTTTTTTCTCAGATTTTGGACGGTCATATACCGGAGGTTCCACTGTATTTTATTGCCAAAAGACATACCACACGCAAGGAATACATTTCACTCTGAGGCACAAACAGATTACAGTCATACAGGCTTCCAATTAAAAACTAGAAGGGCAAAGCCCATATGACTCACATGCTCTTTCCTCCCTTTCCCTACCTCAACCCCTCTCCCTTTGGAGACTTGTTCACAATAGTCTACGTGAAAATGATTGCCCTGTATGGGTTCAGTTTTATCAAACCTAAAACAAAACATTGCATTCAAACACAAAGTAACATCGACTTTGACCTTACGATGATGACCTTACCCTCCGGTTTCAAATGAAGTTCTATTATGTCAAAAACAACAGTGATCTTGCAATGACCTTGGCATAAGATAACCTTGTCCTTCAAATTACCTCTAAGGCTCATGTACGCTCAAATAACCCAATGTTGATGCATAATGTGGGTCAAATATAGAACCATTTCACCGCACAATGACAAATTTTGCCATTTTTTTGTAAGGTATAAAATGACCTTTAACCTCCAAAGTCAACACAAAATTGGAATTTATGAATTCTACATACAACAAGGTTGGACTTTATACCTCTCATAGTTTACGGTCACTTCACAGTATCCATATGAACCAACTTTGGACAGCTCCAGTGACCTTGATCTTGGAGTGAGGTTTACCAAACTTGCATGGTATATGGTTGGGTATATCTTATTGATAGCTGCCATGCATCAAACAATCATAAGTCTGCTATCGATAACTTACAAAAATTCTTAAATGTGTGACACATTGTCATTTTCGACTAACATTTGTTGACCCTGTTACTAGACCTTGAAGTGAGGTCCTTCAATCACTGATAATTTTCAAAATAAATAAAGTAAGTAATTATCCACGTTAAAAGTTTTGCATGGACAGATGAACAGACAGATAGACAGAGTAACAAACGGACTGACAATCACAGAAGGTGGGACAGACATTTTTTATAAAAAAATTATATTTGAACTATTTAGGACTAATCTCGTGCAGATTTGCGAAAATCACGCCTATTTTAATTTTGTGGCGAGTACATAGACTCGTACAGTTATGCACGCGAGTAAAAAAAACCAATAAGAAACGAAAGGAGTAAAGGAACAGAAGATGGAAAAAATCACCATAAAATGCCATCACACATAACAACTAAAAATCCTATAACCACAGCCATCATCGTATATCTTTAAAAACCAAGCTGTAGCAACGTTAACTTCCTTACCTGCCCCGAGGAACCAAAGCATTGTTCCACGCAGTTGATCCGCCGCGCGTTGGATTCTGTGTTCACTGCAACACACACAGAAAGGTGGACATCACTAACACAAGTAATTAATGCTTTGTGAAGTTTGTCACGTGTTTAATATTTTGTGGCTCCATACCCCCCCTCCCCCCCTCTCTCACATCTTTCTAAAAACAAAATCTGATGAGAGTGGTGGAGCAACATGTTAGGAAGCATCCATTCAGAACCCTCTCTAACAAGCTTCTGCTTGTCAAAAAGAAATCTCCTTTGAAGTAAGCTCATGTGAACTGTTTCATGGTCCAGTTCAGTTATTTTAATGTCTTTTTGTTCATCGAAATGATCAGACGATAAAGCTGTAGAAAAAAACAACAAAACAAATACAAAACCAAATATTAAAGCACAACCAGTATTATAATTAATATTTTATTGACACATCATTAAGTAAGAGACTAACATTTATCTGAGAAATGGACCAACAGAAAACCCTATTAACATTTTTGCTAGAATAATACAAATATCAAAACTAATTCTACCCACCCATTGCTACTCTGTTAAGCAAGAGACCACTAAAACCATTGCATTTGAATAGCAAATGTTACAACAATAACATCTCATTGCAAGCACATTTTAACATTGTTTCAATACTTAGTCCTTACAGCAATTTATTATATTTATATTCTATACGCCATTGACATTACAGATCTAGCAATTCCACCATGTTTTCCATACTGCTGATTACATTTATCATGTTTCTTCATTTCTTTTTTAATTAGACTATTCACCTCTATAATGGATAGTGGAATATGCCGAGATATTCCATTGTAAAGTTGTTGCTAAAATAAACTGTACCGGTCGGACAGAATCAAACACAACAATAAAAAAGCCAATTAGAGCTGAAACTGAAATCTCCCATACATACACATCAACATCGAACCACACATAACACTAAACAGTTCCATGAAACTTTTAACACACAGAACAGATGTGTTTCATGGAGAGTACCAAAAAGTCACAGGAATTCTCCAGCATACAGAGCCTAAACCTCATAAAAATGAGTTGAAATTGTCCCAAACCCTGTGGGTCCTGAAACGCCATGTTACAGCTTTTTGACCACCAACTGCAACTCAACCACATACTTCCCCAAAGCAAAATTCAATCTCAAATCCTTAGTCATTATATTGTGTTCAGTCCAACAAGGACCAAATCACTTCATCATTTAATATTTGGGTTACTTGGTAGCTTTGCACAGGCCTACAATCAAATCTGAAATCACTACATTGCGAGTAGACCAAGGAACTCATTGTTCATAGATCTCCCAAGGGGATCTCCTATTTATAGTATATTATAATTGAAACAACTTTTAGTTTTTAAAAAGTGTTATGTGTTTTAAAAGTGTAATTTTAAATGTCTAATAATTATCACCTATAAAGTATACATGTGTGAACAGAGATTAAAAGAAAGATTTTTAATAGATAAAGTCGCATCTAAACTAAATATAATTGGGACAGAAAGGTACTTTTACATACAAAGTCATGCTTTACTTAATTCGCTAAATGATAGTGTCAGTTGAGTCCTTGTGGAAATTAAACTAAAATAAGGGCCATTAAAGTTTAAATAGGTAAATATTTATTATTCAGTATGCACTGCTTTGTTTCACAGTAGCATTACTGGTTAGGGAACGTGCTGGGCCTTGAGTCCAGTTAATACTTGGATGGGAACCACCAAACTCCAAGAATGAAACAAGCGCACAATGCACCCCAGTCCACACATCTGTGAAAGGCTGCCTGGCTCTAGTTTACAACAACTGGGGAAGGTAAAGGCAGCAAAAGAGAAGAGGCGGGCACTGCCCTCACTAAGCTGGCCCAGAGGAAAGGAAGGTAGCCAATGCCTCCCTATCCCCAATGATGACTCAAACCACCTTTCAACCACTTACATAAATAACATCCATGCGTATGATGAAATTGAGCCGTTTTACTGTCACGCAGAGTGATTTATCACAGTGGTTCTGCTCAGGATCAAAGCACAACAAAACTAATTTCTTTAGCAAGAACTGGCTAGAGATGAAAAAAAAAATCTCTAAATCACAAGCTGAAGAACAAGGTAGGTTTAACACCTTACGGAATGAGCGTCAACGATGACGTGGTACCATCAAACCCTGCATAACATATAAATAAGCACCCATGCTGCAAACGCACAACATTAAAACTAAAGACAATCATAATATACCCTTGGGTAAATCACAGATCAATACTTTAATCTAGTAATAGTAGTGCTATTCCATGGGTAGTGAGGTTTGGCTTTGCCTGTAAGGAATGAATGAACAAGAAACCATGGCCAGCAACGCATCATACATTCCAGCTATTCTTACTGTTTGTGTTTTCCTCTCTATAATATTATTAACCACGCAGATAAAACTCTGGCTGCTTTCTTAGCACAGCAGCTGCAGAGCAACTCCACCCAGGACAAGGGGGAATAGGGCTTAGAGCTTGCTGGCTGTAATCTGGCACCCGTCCGTTTAGGAAATGGAACATCAGAGTATTTAAAGCCGGTATCATGCATGCACTGACTTGACCTTGTTTGTTTGTTTGTTTGTAGATTATAGTCACACGACACTTTCGCATATAGGTGACTACTGGACCGATTTATACTGACACCAGCGGGCCAGTTGTTGGTAAAGGGGAAAATAATATGATCACACGTTGACCAATCCGGGATTCGAACCAGCGACCTTTCGGTTACTAGCAAGACGCTCTTACCAACTGAGCTACCCGGCCCCTCTGACTTGACCTCGGTTAAATACCCCTTTTTATTCAAAAGAGTAGGAGCACTGCATTGCCTGAGCCTCAAGTTATCAGTACGCTGGGCTGCCACCCATCCAAGTACTAACCACTGCTAGTATTGCATAATCAATAGGAAGTAAAAACCATCATTTTCACCACTCTCCTATGAACACAATCACCAACTTTGCAACTTTGCTCTTGTTTCTGTATTGATACTGGTTATCATACTCGGCGAAACCTAACAAATATATCCATGCCTTTGATTCCAAGAATATGCACCGGCACCTTCTATCTCACAAATTCTTGATTGATGGCCAAACAAAATGTGTAGACAAACACTAAATTTATTGTAGCGTAAAACATACAGAAATATAAATCATGAATGTGCTCACAACATAAAATGTACACACAGTCTTAATCCTAATAAATTTGCATGCTGATATCATTGAAGGAAGATCTCTTACCACTGCAAGATATCAGATATCAAACTATTGGGCATTAATCCAAGCCTGGAACATGGACCACTGAGAGCAGAGCAACTAACAATGGACTATGCTTTCATCAACTCCAGTCATTTCTCTCTTTGGTGAGACTATCTATTTCCCTGTTTTTTTGGTCGCCCTCATCCTATCGCATCCTATCCCGTAACTCAGGGGTCGTTGAGGCACCACAGATCATCATTTAACCAGCATACTCCATCTTTCTTTGTCCTCAGCAACCCTGATGGCTTCACTCAGTGTCAAGCCAGTCCATTCTTGAATGTTGTCCTCCCACCTCTTTTTCGGTCTCCCTCTTCTTCTACCTCCTTGCACTGTGCCTTGCAGGATGGTCTTTGCAAGACCTGATGATCTGGTGATGGCCATACCATCGGAGTTTCCGTTTCTTCACCACTGAGAGCAGGTCATCATGTTGTCCAATGGCAATCACACAGATAGTCTGTCGGATTTCGTCGTCGGTGATGTGCTGGGTACAGAAAAAAAAAAAGAAGTCTTCTGTAGCATCTCCTCTCCATGCTTTGTAATTCTTCGTTGTAGGTCTCCTGTGAGGGTCCATGTTTCACAAGCATATAGGAAGATGGAGATGACAAGGGAGCGCAGCAGTCTTACCTTGGAATGTAGACTAATGGTCCTGTCTTTCCAAATGGGCTTCAACCTTGCCATGGCAGCAGTTGTTTGTGCAATCCAAGAGAGGACTTCCTGTTGGGATCCATTGTCTGATACAATGGTTCCTAAATATTTGAAGCTATGCACTGTGTTGAGGGATTGGCCTTGGACTTCGATGTCCATATTGATGCCGTTGGTCATCATTTTGGTCTTCTCTGCACTAAGCTATTTCCATTCCATAGGCTCTGGAGGTGGTGTCAAGCCTCTGTACCAGCTGTTCAAGTTCTTGTTCCTCTCCAGCCAATTCATCAATGTCATCCGCAAAACGGAGATTGGAGATTGCTCTACCCCCCATGCTGACTGTGCCTTCGTGATCTGCAAGTGCATCTGACATGATGCGCTCTAGGAAGATGTTGAAGAGTGATGGAGAGAGTAGGCATCCTCGACGCACACTGATTCTTGTTCTGAACCAGTTTCCAATGGCGCTGTTATGGAGGACTGCACTGGTATCCTTATCATACAGGATTTTGATGACTTCAATAATTTTAGGGCTGATGTTGTACACTCTCATGGTTGCCCACATAACTGCATGTCAGACTTGGTCAAACGCCTTCTTAAATTCTACGAACACATGATATAAATTTTGTTGGTGCTGTAGGTGCTTCTCGCAGAATTATTCTGAGGTTGAAAATCTGTTCAGTGGTACTTCGCCCTGCCCTGAATCCTGCTTGTTCTTCAGCTATGATTTGTTCAGCTTGGGGTTTCAGCCTGTTGAGTATTATTTTCAGGAGGACCTTGCTGGGATGGCTGATGAGGCTGATGGTGCGGTAATTTTCACACTCCTGAAGGTTACCTTTTTTGGGAAGAGTGATGACAAGCGACTGGGTCCATGGTGTAGGTCACTCCCCACTCTGCCAGATCTTGTTACAGATAATGGTGAGGGCGTCAATCATTGCTTCTCCTCTACTTGAAGCAGTTCCGCGTGTATGTTGTCCACTCCCGCTGACTGCCATTTCTTCAGCGATTGCATTGCTGCCTCAACTTCTTCTTGGAAAATCAATTCTCTGAGAAGAAGTCTTCTCAAAGAATCAATTCTCCAAGAAGAAGCTGAGGCAGCAGAAGTCTCCCTTATGGCAAACTGAATTCATTAAAGCAGGGCTACATTAATTATCTTAAAACTCTCATTCACAGAACTGACCACATAATTATTCTCACCTTGTATCCTGGTGACGGTGCTAAAAAAAGGCGTAGTGCCGTCATCCTTGCTGGGCGTTCCAAACAACATATTCAGACTGAATGCCATTTCGTCTCGTTTGTCAAATTTCATAATCCAGCACGCAGAAAAGTTTGCATTCACATTTATATATATGTATACAAGTTTGTAACACAAAATCCTATTCTGTTTTGAAATTATATTCTGGGCAGGTAAACATATACACAAAAACCAATGCTATGATTTTCACAAATTCATGGATAAGGCAAGCAGGTCATTTTTGGTTTCACAACTTGTAGGCGCTGGATGTTGTACACTCAAGTTGATGTTGTAGTCAGATCTAGTAAAAAATGACACTTGTAATGTCAAACTTTATTTCTACTTGTTTTCAAAATCACAAATATAATTTAAAAGGGACAACTTTTTATGACTTCCATCACAGATTCACTATCTAGTAGGTACACATCTGCCCAAAATCTGTATATATATGATAAATTAAACTGATACAATTTTATCAATACACTTTCAATGAATTTATTATAAAATAATGATGATTCAAAGTGATATAGCTCAACCATCTACATCTCACTCCCCCATCACAAGTTTTAAAATGTAACACTAGAACCAAGATTCCAAATCAAGCTGTCACACCCTTCCTAACTCCCTATCACATATATTCAGTCACTAGTTCATAGGACTGCATCAGCCTCAAACCGCCAATATTTTAGTTGTGTGTGCATGTATGTTGAGTGAGCGTGTGCATATGTGTGTTTATTTAATCAAAATATATTCTGTGCAAATCAAACCACACAACAATTAACCCCACTGTAACACATGATCTCAAACCATCCACGATCATTGTTCAATTCTCACTGACTAAAATGACCAGGTCTGGTAACATCCAGGCGATAGCCTAAATCACCATAAAATACCAATTTTACTTTTAAAACTAGTGTAATCAAGCTTTGTTTTCATAAACTTACACAATAAGAAAACCTAAAACAATTTACTGCGAAACTGAAACTAAGAACCTAAAGTGACCTAATAAATTGCCATGTTTGTTTTTTTTACTTAATGTGCAGCAGAAAAGCAAATATTTTTGTAATAATTAAAATTTTAAAAAATGTATAAATTCTCAACCTGAAAGTGAAGCACACAATTGCTGTATATATTTTAATTGCAAAACGTTTTTAGATCATGACTCAAACCAAACAATTACACTTATTTTTGGGAATATCCCACATTTTTTTACTTGCCAAACAAGGAAATGTTAAATATAATACTGAAGCACACATCTGGCTTTGATTCATATTACGCTTCAAGTTCCTTTGGGAATAATGTTCATTCATCCATTCATGGCGATTTTTGTGCATTGAATTAGTGAACAAACCAAAGACACACACGTAGTCCTGTGTACACACACACGGACACACCACAGATACTCTGATCAAACTATAAACTCAAACGTGCGTACACACACTCACACCCATATCTATACCTACACACACACACACATACACCCACCCACACCACAATTTACCTTAAAAAGAAAAGAGGAAGATCCTTGTTCTAGGCAAACATTACTTTTCCTCTTCATGACATCAGATGCTCATAAGTTAAATGGAGTTTTTTATTATCTTTTCCACCCAAATTCCGACTAGGGTAAGTTTCCAAATTTATCTCAAGTTGAACTGTACAAAAATATATGTCAATGAAACTGAACACTGGATTCAGATGTAATGTCTAAAGATGGCATGGATCAATGTACTGATTGTGGCTGCTCAACCCAATAAGAAGAAGACTTTAGACTGCTATATAATCTAATCCCACACCAAAGTAGTTTTATATTATTACTATTATCATGTTTAAATCACACAGCTGCTATTGTCTCCACTATTTAGTTTACAGTACTTTACTTAGTCATTGTTTATAGGGGGTCCAGCGGAATGCAAAGAGATGAATCAGGACCATGACTTGGTTGAAAGAGGGCTCACCCTTGATCTTTATAAAAGATCTGCTGAAATAACCCTAATGGTAGCACTGAAGGCTCTCCACCAGCTGGACACTTTACAATAAAGGCATCCCATGCAGAGGACGCTGAGGCTGTACTCCGATTTATCGAACACCCGTTTACAAAGACAAAATAGAATGTAAACATCATAATTAAATAATAACAAAACACATAAATATAAAATGCCTACATTGCTAAATAATACTACTATAAAAAGCCATAGTGACCATTTGGCAGAAATCGTACCATGCCTCCAAGCTGACCCAACAGACCCCATACACAAATGAGGAGTTTTGGGAGAGTTTTCAAGAAAAAAGGTAGGTGACTGGTCTAGCAAAGAAGATAGCAGATTGCTAGAACAGACTAGGAATGAGAAAGAACAAATGAAAATGACAGAAACAGGTAACTTAAAGCAATAAATTTCCAGAAAGTGGGGATACTATTTAAATACAAAAAACCCTGGCACCCCAATGGAGAAGTCTTCACTGTTGAAGCTTGTTGCATTCATATCTTCACCTAAAGTAATAATTAAAGTGATCAGGAGGTTATTTTGTCCAATTTGAACACTAGATAGTATGATCATGGGAGAGTTTATTAATCTGCAATATTTAGGTGAAAGTTCTCAGATAAACATTTACGCAGGTTTAGAGAGACATCCGGTCCCTTTATAACATCACCTCACGAGTTTCCTACTACACACTACACAGTCACTACGCATCACCCGCTACAACAGGCCCAGAACCCGTCACCTAAAACAGCCACAGCAAAGCCATCCAACACACTGCACTAGTAGTGTTGGCTCAAGCACCAGTAACTCCATGTGTGAGCGCCTGTATAGATGGTGGAAGGGGGAAAAATCGCCCATTGTCGATAGCAGAAGACATATTGAATGGTCAGACACCAAGTTTAGATATATTTTTTATAAAAATTAGACACAAAATCTATTTTATATAAACATTCTGTTTTCTTGAGTTATGTTCTCTTTTATCCATTATTACTTGATTTTCATTTTTGACACTTTATTGTCCCTTTTTATTAGGACATTCTTGGCCACCTCCCCTGTGGAAGGGTAGTGGCAGCTTGTGGCGTGCCCAAATCTTGACCCTCATGTGACCTCTCAGGCATGTCTGATCAAATAACCCAATGTTGTTGAATACTCTGGGTTAAATAAACAGTCATTCCACTGTACAATGACCTATTTTTTGGTATGTATGTTTTGCAAGACCTAAAATGACCTTGACTTTCAAGACCAACACAAAAACTAAACACATATGAAAGATCTATCTATCATCTCTAAATACAACAAGTTTGGACTTTATATCTCTCATAGTTTAGGGTCAAGGTCACTTCAAAGTACCTATGCTAACTGACTTTGGACAGCTCCAGAAAATCTTGATCTTGGCATAAGGTTGATTAAATTCGTAAAGTATGTGTGTCTCATTAATATCTATCATGCATCAAAGAATCATAAGTTCAATATTAATTTTAAAAAGTGAAATTTTGTAAAAAAAAAAAATGTCCTTTTTTGACTAACATTTGTTGACCTTGTGACTTTGACCTTAAAACAAAGTCATTCATTCACTGGTAATTTATGAGGTCTCATGGGTATATACTATCTTATCAAGTTTGGTTGTGATAGTTGAAATAGGTTCTGAGATATTAGTCCACTTGCAAGATTTGCATGGACAGACAGCTGACGGTAGACAGCCAGATGGACGGATGAAATTTTTTTTTTAAATTTCATTTTTGGACTATTTAGGACTCAACTTGCACAAATCTAGAATTTTTTTTTTCTATGAGTCAAAATTAAAAAAGGACAGTAGAAAGTAATACTGACCGACAGTGCTGTGTATTTTTATAGTTACCAATATTCTTTCCTTCCTTCCTCTCTCTCTCTCTCTCTCTCTCTCCACACACACAGGCACGCACACACCCACGCACACACACACACACAAGCAAATGGCCATCTTTAGCATGTAATACCCATTCGATTTTTTTTTTTTTTTGTGCTCAGTTTTTATCTCAACCTCTGGATCACATTAAAGTTGTTCACTCTTCGACCTAACTGACAACAGCAATTAGACAGATGCTACCCTCTATAACACCAAGTGTACACTACTGACCACTGATAACACTATTTACCATAGATAACACTATTTACATTACAGGTAAACACCAGTGATGCAACATAAACTGCAGCCAAAAAGACCCACGGCCTTCATGTGCACTACAAAACTAGATCCCTATAAAGGCTGTATGTTTTTAGCAAATGACCTAAGGACATAGGAATCACTTGATAAATGGCAAATATGTGTACAGTGTAAGCCTAAACTACAAAATAAATAACCACATGATGATGATGATGATGATGATGATGATGATGATGATGATGATGATGATGATGATGATGATGATACGTGGACTTGTAAGGCACTTTATCCCTGAAGTTCATGCTTCCAAAACGAGCCATGAACCTGTTAATAATTAATGCATAATAACTTATGTAAAGAATAAGCTTCATTACATTTTAATAGAACATTCACTTGAATCACAAACAATACGAAATGTGTATACTATTAGTCTGATTTCTTTCCTTAACATTCTCACATATCACAGGAAACTATGTGCTGCCTATAGGCCTTATTCCATATTGTGACAAAAAGCACCAGTTGCATATGACACACCATAATGTGAATGTCATAATAAGATATTTCATATTAGCTGCATCGCTTTTATGCCCTGCAGAATTAATAACTGACATCAATGATTCATAGGTTGTTTGATGGGCATTGCACTGTACTGCAAAAACAGCAGCTAATTAGGGGAGGTTGCAACAACAATTAAAAAAAAAACACCTAGTCATAAACCTGCAATAAGCGATTATTAAAATTATTTACTTTATTTTATTTTATTTGAGATATTATTATTTATTTGAGGTATTCTCCAAAACTGGAGTTAACACTAAAATGGTCCATTCTGGCACAAAATCACTTCTGAAACCACCAAACTACCACCACAAATTCACTCACAGACTTGGGTAAGACCTGTGAGTTGCCCTAAAAGCATACATAGCATCATTCCAGAACCAGAACTCAGGCTTTCACTTCCAGTTCCAAAAAAGATTGAAATCCAACCACAAAGATGCCGGCAGTACACATAATAAAATATCCGCAAAAAGCGAGCAACAGCGGCATTCCATACAGTTCAAAATGCCTCCAAACATGCTTCACACTAAAGCACCAAAACTAAAGTTAAGCCACAGAAACACAAATACATTTATAGCACTGTTGCAGAAGTCAAAATTCCATTGCATTCTGTACAGAGATCGCTGCTGTGAAAATTTTCTGCTGCATAAGCTGCACATGTGTGTGTGTGTGTGTGTGTGTGTGTGTGTGTGTGCTGTGTGTATATATCCCTCAAATCTGCAGCAGTAACTTCACTCCAAAGAGGTAAGATAACTGTTTCATCCACTTCAATGTACTAAAAATAAAGGCTTAGCTAAAGGCAACCAATACTGTAGCAGAAGCCAAGATACCATTGCGTTCTGTATATATCTTCTGCCCTTGAAGGCAGGCTCTCAGTAACTGAGGTGTACATTACAATTCATCGGCCCCAGTTCCTGCCTCCTGCTTTTTGGTTCTTTAGCATCTCCGTTCTCCCCCACATAGACCTGGCCTACAACTTACCATTGGTGTCACCAAAGAACTTATTAGCTCCAAAGTGTGCTAAGAGGCGTACCCATTCTTTGCTACAAAGTATGTCCAGTGCTCTGCCAAAGTCTTAATAACTCTAGTCAGAAATGGCTCTAAAAACTGACTCGCCAATCTACCATCACAGACGGAAGACTCCTGATATGTCAAACTTCTCTGCAACATCTTCGCATAGACTGGGCAGTGTTCTACATTTATTTGTGAACCGTGCTCCTCGTAAGATAACTTAGGTGTGGCTAAAAAGTACAGACAGAACAGCATAGGAAACACCATATAACATGACAAGGCACAAGGTTAAACAAAACGGGTTATAACATTTGATAAATGCACATCGTAAAAGTACAGATTTTCCCATAACCTGTTCATCCATGGGGGGAGGAGAGGGGGAGGGGAGGGGAGGGGGGAACATCCCTTTTCACAAGGCCAGCTTCAGGAGGTTGGCGCACATCTCTTCTAGTCCCAATAGCTTGCATTACCTTTCCTTTCCCAGTTCTCAGGAGAACTAGCTGCAGGTACCTCTGCCCAGCCGGGTGGATGGGGTGATTGTTGTGTAATGTTGTGTCACCCCTCCAAGTACTATCCACTATCTGGGCTTGTCTCTCTGCAAAGCCTCGCGTCATCCATCCAAGTACTATATGCGTTGGTCTTGGCTAAGTCTTGTAATAGCAGCGTGAACCCCGATCTCTACCGCATTGACCAACCGTTATAACTATTTGCAGGTCAAAAGAAACGATAAGTGTGACGCTGAACAACAAGGTAAATTATAAATTCATACATGTATAAATAAACACACGCCAAAAAAAAAAAAATACAGCTATCAAAATCACTTACCAAGACTGGACAAAAGCACCATATTGAATATAAATCACAGCAATCAATACCTCCCGTCACACAAAATACTAGAACATCAGCGAGCACAGAACACCTGTAAAGTTACTACACTCAAGATCAGCTTTTTTAATTCCCTGTCTTGACAAAAGTCTCTGGTTAGCGTGAACAGCTGTGCAACAATAGTGTGTGTTGCTAATGATCACACCACAACTATGAGTAAACCTAACTGCTGGGAACCCCGTCATGAAACAACTCACTGGCAGAAAATGTGGGTCACTATCGTGACATGACATGCAAGACAAATGAAGTGCTAGACAGCAATTAACCCCCTCACTGCCAAAAAGACTTCAACCTTTTACTTACTACTGAATCTGTTCTGCACCCTGTGACAGCATGTTACGGTGTGACTCACTCAGGAAGTTCAACTGTTGAAATCTAAACCCGGGATGAGTAAATGCACAAACATGCTTGTGGTTGTATTTTGCCCATTTTATTGTTCCTATATTAATTATTGCGCTTTTCCAGCTCCAGAGCTGACCGACACAGGATCTAAGTGACGCTTGCTGAGGCGCCCATTTGCTGTCTTAGGTGCACTGTCTGACACACCAGACAGCTGAATATGATCCTGGGCGACTGATGAGGGGAGGGGGGGGGGAGGAAGAACCCAGTGCTTGCTTGGGATGTATTCAGGTATAGTTGGTCTCACCTGCCTAGAACATGAGTGTCAGGATCTTTAAAGCCCATGTAATGAAACGCTTGCGTGCAGTCTAGACCTCAGTTTATACTCTCATTAAAAGAAGTAAAATACATGTACAAATAGCAATAAGTTTGTTTTTCAATATTTCTCCATGCCTTCTTCAATACATTCCTGGAGTTTCATGAAAATATTTTCTCATCTCTGAACGTATGTATGTCCATCGTGAAAGGTCTCCCAGACACACAACTTCATTCATCCAACCATTCATTCATGCACTAGTTAGCACTATCCCAGAACACACCAACTGTACTGTGACCCGCCACTTACATGAATGAAAGGTCAAGAGATCACTCGCTGCCCAAAAGATAACCTGGTTGAACTGTCAATAACAATATTAGAAGAACATCAGTCTTTAATTTAATAGTGTCTCATTTTACAGGATTTTACACCAGAACACTAAATTTAATAATATAATATGATAAATATTATATTACATTAAGTTAACTTAAGATTTTTTTTAATAGCTGGTTTATTAAAATTTCATCCAAGCATGTTCATGTTACTGTTGAAACCCTTGAGCAAGTCTGGGCAAGTGTACAAGTTAGGAGTCGGCTGGGTGAAAGAAATCGTCGCCCTGCATAATTTCAGGGACAACAGACTTCATGACAACTTACATTTTTTAAAGTAAAGGTTAAGGTACCTTTCAGTCATTGGGGAAAGAGTTTTTTGAGACCCCTCTTTTTCCTGGGCCAGCGTAATGAGGGAAGTACCCCTCTCCTCTCCCTTTCTGCTTTACCTTCACCAGTTCTAAAGAGAGCCAGGTACCCATTGCCCGCTGGGTGGACTGGGCTGTGTCGTTTGCCTGTTTATTGTTTGTGTCGTTCGATGGCTGCCTTCCAAGCATGGTCACCCATCCAAGTGCTAACCGGTCCTGACGTTGCTTTATGGAACATTATCTAGCATGTGTCCAAACCACAGCGTCACTCTACGTTTGGAATATGGGGCTAAATAAACTATATTAACACCTAAAATACGCTCTTCAAACTTGACAACAATTATTTAGTATAAAAGAAATCTAATGATATAAAACGATATAACGCTGACACCCTAACCTCCACTATGCCCCCCCCCCTTCACCCCCTCTTGTCCCCAACATACAAACACACCCATTACATACTGCACCAAGCCTTTGACCTCAATGAACCAACCACACTCTAAAAGGCTTTCTACTTCTCTCATTTCTTCTCTCTTCTGCATCTCTTGCTCTGACGTGGAGAGGTAAGCCTCGTCGAATCTCAGCTAAGCTAAGCTGTGGGAGAACCATCCTCAATGGGACAGTACAGAATACTATAAATATTACACAAGTCATGTAAAATGACCCAGTTTCTCACAATGCTTTCACAGTTCAATGGTCAACTTGACTGTTCTTTGATCTGCCTCCACAGACTTTGCTCAGTTCGCAGTAGACTAGCACAGTCAAGATTGTCAAGTTCATTTCCAGCAGATGGATTATGACTGGCTTGAATATTGAAATTATCTGGTCTTTTTTTTTTTCTTCACAACAAAAGCAAAGAAGCAAGACCAAGCCATACAGGGCTTGAAAAGAAGTAACGCCTAATACTGCTGCCCATAGCTGAGACCCCCAGAGTGTTCCGAGAGAAACGCAAATCTCACCGACTCTCAGCTATACTGTATGACAGAATGTAAGTGGTTTTGAAATGATGATATGCTAATGCATATAAAAAAGCTTGACTCTATGTAAAAAACATTTGTTTCTATTGTAGGTCTTTATTCAACATTTCTTTAAAGGGACACATTTTGATGCTCCCTCAACAGATCCTTTTCACATTCACAGTGAGCGTTGCCCCACTGAAAAAAATAAGTTTACAACCCAAAATAACTGTGGAAAGTACAGTTGTTTATTTTTTAAATTCCATAGTTTTTGAGCCTATTAATAGCAACCGCCGTTAGCTAGCCAGCCAACATTCTGGAGCTAAAAATAGCGGCTACCAAAGCCGGTAAAAGAAAGAACTTTTTTTATTAAAAAAAATGATCATCAAGTTTTTCGTGTTGGATTATAATAATATAATAATAATTTTATTTATAAAGCGCACATTTCAGACAACATTTCTGCTCAAAGCGCATAAAACATAAAAAACACACAATGCACATAAACATCACAATAGACAACCGTAATGAATAATCACAAATAACAATGAATTGGATAACAATTAAATTTAAAATACTCTGAGGTTTAAAAATAATAGTAATAAATACAATAAAATGTGACAGATAATGAACACACGCACACACACACACATGCACAAATAAGCAGGAAGGTAAAAGCAAGCATCAAACAGATAAAATGCATGGGATAAATGAATGCATACTAAAAACATAACAGTTTTAAGTAAAACTCGTATGAGGGAGAGGGTAGCAGGCAACCAGGATTGATAAAATAGACCCTATTCTACCTCAGACACCAAAGACGCACTCTTCAAGCCATGTGGTTCACTCAGAAATAGAGTCAAAGATCACACAGCAATGGTATTGATGTACCATTAAAACAGGGGAAATCACTCCCTGTCAGAACTAAAATGGAAAATTCAAACTATAGCAGTTGGTTTGAGCAGCGAAAGACCACTTTAATACAGTGTAATATAATAACAATGCCAATTTTATGATAAACCCGTTTTGGGCAAACGTAAACAAAGCATTCGAATAAAAGGCCTTGTAAATATATCCATTTACATCCAGCATTGACTGCTCTCAAACTTTAAACTGAGGCGAAGTGAGCTGATATTATCTTCCTGCCTGAGGTTTCCGATTACTAATGTGAAATATTGTTCTGCAGCTAAAATGTCTCCATTGCATCAGCTATGGAAATTCTAACACTCCCACATACTGATACAAGTTGACACCAACAGCTAATCTATCACAATGCATCACAAAATAAACAATAAGTACGCTTTTTCAGGAAGACAATACCATGATTTCAGAGCCGGTCACTGTACAATAAAGGCATCCCACGCAGAGGCTGTACCCTAATTTATCGAACCCCTGTTTACAAAAACAAAATAGAATACAAACATAAAATAAATAAAAAACACATACATATAAAATGCCTACATTGCTAAATAATAATATCATAGGAAGCCTTACGTGACCATTTGGCAGAAAGCGTCCAATATTACCAAGCTAAAACAACAGACCTCTCAAACAAATGAGGAGTTTTGTACCGGAAGTGTTTTCAAGAAAAAGGTAGGTGACTGGTCTAGCGAAGTAAGAAGATAGTATAATAGATTCATAGAACAGATCTAGAAAGATAGAAAGAAAGAAAGAAAGAAAGAAAGATAGATAGATAGATAGATAGATAGATAGATAGATAGATAGATAGATAGATAGATAGATAGATAGATAGATAGATAGATAGATAGATAGATAGATAGATAGATAGATACTCAGTATTTATAGGGTCCACCGGACTGCCAAGAGCCAAATCAGGACCACACCAAAAAAAATCAGACTAAAATGTTAACATTTAAATATTTAGGAGCCACTGTATCAGAAAATGGGTCCCGACATGAAGTCCTCTCCAGGATCGCACAAACAACTGCTGCCCTGATAGAAAGACAGGATCATCAGCCTACATTCCAAGGTAAGGCTGCTGCGCTCCTTTTTCATCTACATCTTCCTATACGCTTGCGAAACATGGACCCTCACAGCAGACCTACAATAAAGAATACAAAGCTTGGAGATGAGGTGTTACAGAAGACTTCTGGGCATTTCCTATACCCAGCACATCACCAACAACGAAGTCTGACAGACCATCACACAAGCCATTGGACAACACGATTAAATGCTCACAGTGGTGAATGGAAACTCCGATGGTATGGCCACATCACCAAAGCATCAGGCCTTGCAAAGACCATCCTGAAAGGCGCGGTGCAAAGAGCTGAGGAAGAGGGAAACAGAAGAAGATGGAGACAGAAAAAGAGGTGGGAGTACAACATTCGAGAATGAACTGGCTCAACACTGAGCAAAGCCATGAGGGTTACTGAGGACAGAGAAAGATGGAGTACACTGGTTAAACGATCATCTGTGGTACCCGATTTTTGAGTTACAGAATAGGATAGGATAGTGTTAGCAATTTTTGTGTTGTTGTTTTCTTTTGGAAATAGTTGTCATAATTAATTGTGGGTTTGTTACCATAGATAATTTGTATACAATCCATTCCATTGGCTGAAAGTGAAGGCGATAAGTTAGGAAAAACGTTCGAGCAACCATCTTTGAGGGCAAACAACTTTTGGTCATGCAGAACCATTTAAGATCGCCTCAACCTTACAGCACGTGTTTTAAACACAACTAAAGAATCTTGAGCTGGTAAGTTAAGATTCGATGTGTGTAGCTGAAAAATGGGTAGTCTTGTACTTGTAGCCATTGAGCCTAGCAAATCATTCATCGTACTTCATCAAAGTAATTCGTTATAAATTCTTCAATGTATGAAAAATATAAGTTCGCTGTTGTGTTAACATTTCTGCTCAGTTCATAAAGAATGTTGTTAAATTCTTGACTTTGGAACAGTGCGGATAAGTAGCGGGGGAATAAATATTGTGTTTTGAAATAAGATACAATAACCTGTGCATAGGCAGGGCTCTTGTCTAAACAACTTCAAACGCCGGTTCCTCGCTGGTCATTCAATGGGATGCGGGACACATTATTTGTCTGCGCGCAGGGAGAGGATTTTCTTTTCTTTTTCTCTTCTCATCCGCATCCATCTTCTATTTATTATTCTTCCATCAACTTTGGTTCTGCCACACCTTTGATTTCCATCCACCCATCCGAAGTCAACTGGATGAATCTTCTTCTTCATGGTTAAGCTAGCAAAACCCCGATACGGTTTGGAATGCCCAGGGCAACATGGCCAGACTGTATATTATCATCAACTTGTTTTATATATTTCATTAGACGTCAACAACTTCACATCATCAGCATCAACGTTTCAAAACCAAGAATTGCCATTAAAAAAAATCCAAATTCAACATTAGCTCAATGTCAGATATATATAGATATATCAAAAACAACATTATGTTACATTAACTTTATAAGAACCTTGTCATCACAGGTTCATTGTATCGTTTTATATGAAATAAATATCAACTACCATCAACCAGTGGTATTATTTTTTTTTTAGTTGTAAAAAAATTAATAAGACAACTGAATAGTAAATAATTTTTTATTCTCTATTTCTAAACATTTGTTAAAACTGATTTCGGGACACCATAAAAAGGTAAAAATTTATTATCTCTATTAATTTCTTTTAAACAATTAATTCGAAATGTTCTAACATCATAAATAAGTTTAAAAAAAACCGTGACAAACACAGAGACAGATGCAGAGAGAGTGATATGCTTTCTCAGCAGAAGCAGCAGCTACAGTGTCAGCCCTACTTAGGACCAGATAGAATAATGATGATCCTACACATCCCACACCTGATCCCACCCACTAAGCATCAGACTGACTTAATCCTATCCTATCCTATCCCGTACTCGAAGGTCTTGGGGCACCACAGATGATCATTTAACCAGCATACTCCATTTTTCTCTGTCCTCAGCAACCCTCCTGGATCCGCTTAATGTCAAGCCATGCAGTCCATTCTCGAATGTTGTCCTCCCACCTCTTTTTCGGTCTCCCTCTTCTTCTGCCTCCTTGCACCGTGCCTTGCAGGATGGTCTTTTCAAGGCCTGATGCTCTGGTGATGTGGTCATACCATCAGAGTTTCCGTTTCATCACCACTGTGAGCATGGCATCATGTTGTTCAATGGCTCGTGTGATGGTCCTGTCGGAATCGTCTTTGGTGATGTGCTGGGTATAGGAAATGCCCAGAAGTCTTCTGTAGCACCTCATCTCCATGCTTTGTAAACTGATGGTCCTGTCTTTCCAAATGGGCTTCAACCTTGTCAGGGCAGCAGTTGTTTATGCGATCCTGGAGAGGACTTCCTGTAGGGACCGATTGTCTGATACAATGTCTCCTAAGTATTTGAAATTACGCAGTAAGATGACCAGTACTCAAAACCTACCTTGTATCCGGAATTGGCGAGAGGGTGGAGTGGGTTGGGGGTAAAGACCAACAAAATGGGATTGAAAACTACGACTTCTAAAACCCAAGCTCAGTGATCTACCAAACTGAATATCTGAATGAACTATGTTGAGCAGATGCCATTACAATCTTGCTTTCCCCCATGGATCTGATCTGACCTCGCTTCACACATGAACACTGGCATGATGTGCTATCCATTAGTCCACACACTATTTCTATACCCCAGCAGCAGCATCACCACACACAAAGTCTCAACAGAAGTGGGGCCACAAGTGCGTGAATGTCATGCATACAAGACAAATGAGTGCCAGCCTAGCAGCATAACCTCCCGTTGTTTACAAACAATACCGGAGGAAATGCCATTCTTCTGAAGCTGCTTGCTAGAAGGGTAATTTGGATCAACCCAATGGCATATAAGGAATCAAGACAGTGTGCGAGATAGCAGCAAGTGCGCGTCAAGCAAAAGGAGGAGGACAGGCTCCTGAAATGCATGAACTAAGAGAAGAAGGCTGGGACAAACCCATTGATGCATACAGCTAAGACCACGCGTACCACCAAATCAACACTGCCTTTAGTATAGTCTTTGGTTATAGTATAGCAGGGATGGCATCTTAAGCTGTCAGCCTTTTGCCCTCCGACTTATGTGCATTTTAAAACGCACACTTGTTAACTGTCCCATGTGCCCACGGAAAGCTTTCGGGCATAAGTTATCTGAAGAATTTGCCTTTTTGCCTAGAATTCTCTCAAGTTTAGAACTTAGCTTGGATGATCTGCATCATTAAGGGATCCCAAACTGAGCGTCAGTGATCTATTTCAAGGCTTTAATTGTGTCTGCGTATATCTTTAGCAGTCTCCCATTGTCTGTCTGGCCACAGTAATACTCAAATCGATTCCTTAATGCCTGCTGATCACTAAAAACCCACCCTGCATGCAAAGCTCATAAAAACCCACCCTGTTGACATCTAGGCCACTCAGCATGTTGAGATTGGAGATTGTGCACCCTTGTCTCTAACGCTCAACTTCTCGCCTTCTCTCTAGGTCCCAGTCAATGGTTTCTTTATGCTAACAACTCCCCCCCCCTCCACATACATGTATACACACACACACACACTAACACACATACATGCATACACACACACACTAACACACACACACGCATACACACACTAACACACATACATGCATACATACAAACGGACTTTGTAGTTGTACACATAAAAACAAAAACATGCTCAACCGTCATGCTGACTCACAAAAAACTGAAGTCACCACATAATGAGATAATAGTCATTGACTCACCAGCTAGCTAATAATAAGTGATTAATTTAAAGAGCAGCCGGTTATATTATGAAGCACCAATGTTTCCGCTACCATAGCAAACTCAGTACACTATAGGGATGGAAGTCAATGGAGGGAAAAAAGAGAACTTATTTCTTGCTGACTAACTCAAGGAAAATTTTACCAAGTTGTGTACAACTCTGCATGCAGGATTTTGGTGTTCTACTTTCTCAATTATAAATGATTATGAACCATAAATATAACTATACTGGTGTAATGATGAAACTATGAAATCACTAGATTCAATAATAATAATAATCCTAATAATAATAACATATGCATAGTGCATAGCTTCAAATATTTAGGAACCATTGTATCAGACAATGGGTCCCGACAGGAAGTCCTCTCCAGGATCACACAAACAACTGCTGCCCTGGCGAGATTGAAGCCAATTTGGAAAGACAGGACCATCAGTCTACATTCCAAAGTAAGGCTGCTGCGCTTCCTTCTCATCTCCATCTTCCTATATGCTTGCGAAACATGGACCCTCACAGCAGATTTACAACGAAGAATACAAAGCATGAAGATGAGGTGCTACAGAAGACTTCTGGGCATTTCCTATGCTCAGCACATCACCAACGACGAAGTCCATCACACAAGCCATTGGACAACACGATGATCTGCTCACAGTGGTGAAAAAACGGAAACTCCGATGGTATGGCCACGTCAAAAGATCATCAGGTCTTGCAAAGACCATCTTGCAAGGCACAGTGTAAGGAGATAGAAGAAGAGGGAGACCGAAAAAGGTGGGAGGACAACATTCGAGAATGGAATGGTTTGACACTGAGCGAAACAATCAGGGTTGCTGAGGACAGGGAAAGATGGAGTACGCTGGTTAAACGATCATCTGTGGTGTCCCTACGACCTCCGAGTAACGGGATAGACTAGGAAATAGGAATAGGAATAATAATAACAACAATAATAATAAAAGTAATGTAAAAAAATTATTAATATTATGATGGTGATGTTGATAATGATGATGATTATGATGAAGGCAGTGATGAATGAAAAGGTTATTACAACTCATTGTAACCCCCAAACAATTTTTTTCTACATTTTTTTAAATAGCAAAATAAGCAATTAATACAAATTTATGAAAATAACATAAGATTCATTATATATATCTATATATCTATATATATATATATATATATATATATATATATATATATATATATATATATATATATATATATATATATATATCTATCTATATATATATATATATATATATATATATATATATATATATAACTTTTACCTGGATTTTCTCGCTGCCATGCAGAAGATACAAAACTCTGAAATTTTGAATCCTGGGCAAAAAAAGACCAAATATCCTCAGAATCCATTGCAGATTTATCTAAGTTCCTTAAATTACCAAAAAAAAAAAAAAAAAAAAAAAAAGGAGTAAGCCAATGTTCAGTCTACTTTTTTGTTAGGACACTGTGAGTACTCCAATCAAGATCAAAACCATCAAGTTCTCCACAAATTTGGTTTTCAAATAAGATAACGACATCTGTACTACAACCACTGGCACACGGATGGACTCCTGTCACTTTTAACAACAAACTTAAACTAAAACATGTTCACACTTTCCAAGAAAAGGTGGCAACTGCAGACAGACACTACTTTTTGACCGGAACAATGTCCCCCAAGTCAAACAGGAAGAAAATGTGATCTATTTTCACAACTCACAATAAGCAATGCATTGTTCAGGAGAATTAATGCTTTATGCAGGAAGTTTTACGACACTGTCATGATACTAGTTCAGCTAAATAAGAAAGAAGGAAATCTAAATAAAATAGCCTCTAAAATCTTAAGCAGTGAAACACTAAGAGACCATACATTACATTCACATACTATTAGTTTACACACGAGATCTGATCTATCTATCTATCTATCTATCTATCTATCTATCTATCTATCTATCTATCTATCTATCTATCTATCTATCTATCTATCTATCTATCTATCTATCTATCTATCTATCTATCTATACATATATATACACACACACACACACATACAACTTGCAAACTCTTAGAACACATTATCTGCCGCCACATCTTGTCGCACCTGGAATCAAACCACATCCTTACCAACTTTAACCACGGCTTTCGTTCAGGCTTTTCCTGCGAAACCCAACTCCTGACAACCACCCATGATTTCCTAAAATCATTTGACAAAAAACAACAAGTCGACGTTGCAATTTTAGACTTCTCTAAGGTGTTTGACACCATCCCCCATGACCGCCTCCACCACAAACTTACCCACTATGGTATGACCGGCCCCCTTCACTCCTGGCTCACCTCCTTCCTGACCCAGAGGTCCGTGAGAGTGGTGCTCGAAGGAACCTCCTCCGAGACTACCTCAGTGGACTCTAGTGTCCCCCAAGGCACCGTACTCGGCCCCCTCCTTTTCCTATGCCACATAAATGATCTCCCATCCCGCGTCAAGTCCCAGGTTTGCCTATTTGCCGATGATTGCCTGCTGTATAGAGAGATCAAGTCCTTCAAGGATCATCAATACCTACAACAAAACCTGCAGCAGTTAGAGGCATGGGCGGACGACTGGGTCATGCGCTTCAACGCTACCAAGTGTTACATCCTTAGCATCAACCTCAAAACTAACTTCTACCAACTAAACAATGTAATCCTAAACCAAGTCCAACAAAATCCCTACCTAGGAATTATAATCTTTTTAACGACCTGAAGTGGGGGCCCCACATTTCCTCTATTACCAAGAAAGCCAACTCCACCTTGAGCTTCTTAAGGAGGAACCTCCGTCGCTGCCCCACCAACTGCAAGAACCAAGCCAACATCTCCCTGGTCCGCCCCCTCCTGGAGTACGGCGCATTTGTCTGGGACCCGTACCTGAAGAAAGACATCGACAGCATGGAGAAGATCCAGCGCATTGCAGCACGCTTCATCACTGGCGACTTCAGGTCCAATGCCCCGGGCAGCGTTGCTGGACTCCTGGAGCGGACAGGCCTCCAACCTCTCCAAAGCCGCCGCCTCCAACTACGACTCGGACTGTTTTATAGGGTGGTTGAGGGGCTGGTGCCGGCACTGCCTCCCCATCAGTTTCTCACTCAACAGCGACCAGGACGATGCATCAAACCAGTGCAAAGTAGTAACTTCACCACCACCAACATAGTAAACACTTATGCCAGGAACAACTCAAGGCCATATGTTGTACCTCACTGCTCTTCAGATCAACTCAAAAACTCATTCTTTGTGCGTACAGTGAGTGACTGGAACATTCTGGATGATAGCATAGTGTACGCCACATCCACAGAAACTTTTAAAAGTAGACTAGCGGCCAGCCTCCACCAGTGAGCCGCTGCGCAACCCCCAACCCGCTGCAATTTATGCCAGTCACCTGGATGTGTAGCAGCGTAACACTACAGATACAGATAAAATAAAAGTAAAAACACTTTAAATACGACAAAATGTTATCCACTCAATATTTAACACACCATATTTTCGGTTTTTAATAACCTTCTTCAGGGCATTACAATGTCAGTGTGAAGATGTACAAGCGTTTTACCTAATACCAGAATTCATGACTATAATTCAAAAAACACCACACATACATACTAAGTTACATGAACACAACTCTATTATAAAACCCACTACACCTTATAATATAATTATTAAATAACATTTATAATAAATTATCTCAAAATAGCTAGTACCTTACAGCAGCCATTGAGGAGCAAAAAATAAAATAAGCCAAGGAACACAAGTTGCATCAAGAAAGGTGTGTGTGTGTGTGTGTGTGTGTGTGTGTGTGTGTGTGTGTGTGTGTGTGAGAGGATGTTTACACGGCGTTATTGGGACAAACTAGTGCAAGTTTACATACGTTCTTTGGACAGACCTCCTTGTTGGGACGTCCATTTAATGATCCGTGAGGGTTAGGGTAAGGGTTAGGGCTAGGGTTGGGGGTAGGGTTAGGGTTTGGGTTAGAACACTTTAAAGTACTTAAAAGGGGGGTCGTAGCACGACCCATTGTCCACAGAACGTATGTGGCGATAGAGGAAAGTCCAAATAACGGTGTCTGCGCAAGTATGTGTGTGTATGTGTGTGTGTGTGTGTGTGAGAGAGAGAGAGAGAGAGAGAGAGAGAGAAAGAGAGAGAGATGCATGTAGTGTGTAGTGATAAATTCTTGCATTATAATTATTTTATAGGCTCAACATTTATAAAGGGAGGTAAGAAGTAGGCAAAGGAGAAGAAAGAGGAACAGAGAGAGAAAGAAAGAGATTACTCTTATATAGCGCACTTATAAGCTCAGAGAGCTTCTCAAAGCGCTGGCCACTACTATCCAGCAATCACAAAATAGTTTGCTGAAGTCAGGATTCGAACCCACGTCGCCCGAGACGCAAGTACACATGTCGAGCGCTCTGACGACTGAGCTACAGCAGACAGACAGAATTATAAATTTATTATTTTGAATAACATTCGTCACCCAAGCAGCTGAATTTTGGTAGCTTTCCCAGCAAAAGCACGGCAGCCCCAGAGCAATGCCACCCTGGATAAAGGGGTACAGGACGCAACAACTCTATCTTGCCCTAATCAGTCTTGACCTAACTAATCCAACCCACCTTTGAGTCATAACCAGGCTGATAATGATAGCAACAGTAAGATGACCAGTGCTGAACAGTCACTTTGAATACACTGGGGCGGATCGAACTTGCAACCTCTGGAACTAGAAGGTGTTCCCGATTACGCATAGTTGTGGCTCAATTACGCACAAAATATGAAAATTTACTCAAAAAAGTGTGTACGTGTGCTTCCTGCGGATGTATACATTTTTCCCCTGAATCGCTACAGTCCAAAGTACGACAAATGAGTGGCCAATTAACTCCCCTTCTCCAATTAAGAATATTATAGTATGCGATTCAAAGTTGTGTCTTGAGTTGTCATCCTTTAAAAATCGCATGCATGCACTTTGTAATTGTATACTTCCTTTATGCAATCATGGCGTTAAGGAGCGCCTTTTGTAAATTAAATGATTATTTTCATTATATCTATAAAACATACATTTTAACTGAAAAGATATTGTATAATTATAAAATGAATTGCAAATCTATAAAATACATTCTATAGCAATACAACACTTTTATAGCTATAAAGCAACATTTGTATAACTAAAGACTATGACTCTATGTTTTACGATATACAACAAATATCATACGAAATCATCACGCCTTTTGTAAATATTATACAGAAAAACTATTTTGTCTCTATGCAATTCATTTTATCTATTAAACATTATATTTTCTATACATAATTCATTTTATAACAACAAAGATCTATAAACACTTACTTCTATCTATAAACATTTTATTTTATAACAATGAGCACTGACCTCTATAGAATACATTTTATACTGCATTTTAGCTGTAGAATGCGTTCGGGCCACTTATTTTACATTCGGCACCTTACAATATTTTTATACTAACTTTCTCATTGTATAACTGCTTTTCTCCCTTTAATTATTTTTATTTTCTAACGTTTTAAGCGACCCAAAAGTGAATGCTATGGCTTTAGGCAACAGAGAGGTCTGATAAAGGCAATACATTATATATATATATATATATATATATATATATATATATATATATATATATATATATATATATATATATATATATCAATTCTTTTTAATGAAAATGAAACATTTACAGTGACACTGACTGTGAATTACATCTGCCATCTTGTTAGGACCTAATTAGGTGAAGTACGAGAATGTCATAAACCATGATTGGTCGCTTTGAAGTTTATAAATTAGTCAACATCAGATCGAGGTGCTTCCCTTGGACCATGGAGAGAGCCAGCAATGCAAATCATCATGTGAGTATAAAATTAATGTAAGCCGCCAATGGTAACATAATGCTTCGAGTTCGAATGCGTTCTACAGATAAAATGCATTATATTTATTATTATAGATATAAAAGCTTGTTGTTATTAAAAAAAAGTGTTTATCGATAAAATAAAGTATTTATAGACAACTGTTACTATAAAATAATTTTTAAAAAAATAAAATGTAGTGTTTATAGATAAAATAAAAATAAAGTGTTTACAGATAAAAAAAGCTTTTGTGTATACTATTTACAAAAGGCATGATAATTAAGTGAGATTTATAATAATAATAATAATAACGGATTTTTATATAGCGGGTACTCCAGCCTATGACCAGACTCACCACGCTTTACATAGTCATAACATATAAATAAATGCACTCGATGAAACATCACTTTTGCTACAATACACCAAAAGACGGGACAGTAAAGGTACAGACTATTTACAATTATGTACATGAATTACAAAAAAAAAAAAAAAAAAAAAAATACTATTTACAACTATGTACACAAATGACAAAAAAAAGACAGAAAGTAGAATAGCAAAAACCTATTCACAGCTATTTATATGCCCGGTTAGGCCCAGGAAGGAAAACAGTATTCCATATCGTAAAATGTAGGCTGTTCTTATAAAAATGTTGTTTATAGCTATAAAAAGTGTGGTATTGCTATAAAATATATTTTACAGAAATACAATTCATTTTATAATTATACAATATCTTTTATACATGTATAATATATGTTCTATAAATGTCATGAAAATAATCATTTAATTTACCAATGGTGCCTCACCAAACTGAGGACTCTCAAAATGTGCAAAAGTTATTTTCATATTTGATACTGATAGCCCCTGGACTCCTAGTTATTTTTTTTGGGGGGGGTGGGGGTGGGGTGAGGGGTGAGGGGTGAGGGAATATTGGTAGAACATAAGCTCATCCCTCTACCCACTGCTCATTGAACTAGGCCCGCGTTCAGACCACTTAGCCACAACACCCAAGAGTAGCAGCAAAGGAAACAGCAGCAGCTCCCATTAATTAAACCTGCTCAGATTCCCTATCTCTGATAAAAACGGGTGAGCAGGTTTGAAAGTTTGAAAGTTTATTCAAAATCTTCAGGCCTCCGGCCTCTAGAATTTAAGGTCAATTACAATATTATGCACACATACAAAACAAACAGTTTGCAGGTAATGTTTACATCAAACAAGGACTCATTCATCCGCCCTCCTTCTTTGGTAGTTTTCAGATTAGCCCAACACTATTATAAAAACTGATAAAAACGGGTGAGCAGGTGAAGTGTAGTGAGACATAAGCACTGTGTCAAGAGTAGACCTGGATAAACCTAGCTTTACAGCTTTAGGGTTGTGTCTCACTCCCACTTCATAAAGAGAAGCGAACTCCCCCTCCTCTTTCCCCCCTTCTCTCCCCACCTTCACTGCTCTCTTAGCTCCACTCCAAGACTGAAACTGTTGACTAGTATTACAACTTGCTCGCTTAGGCTATTACATTAAATTGGTTTCTTTTCTCGTTCCACGTGAAAAATATATTTTAAAACTTATTTATGCTTGGTGTATTCTTCAGATTCTTTTGAGTTTTATAAAATAAATTATGAAAAGTATTCATTAAATGTCACATTATTATATATGCATACATGTACAGGTGGGTTAATTTTCAGTTCAAAAACAAATAGAGGCCCGAATAAACTAAGAGGAAGAGTTCACAAATACGGACTTTTGGTTGGTATTAGTGCCGTCTGCTTCAGCAGCCAGCTATAAAAGAGAGTTGAATAGAAACACAAGCCCGTAGTCATATGTGTTGGGGACTTTAAATTTATTCAACGCAACACAAGAACGCCTAAATGCAGGTAAAACACTAAACTAGACCTTCAGTTTATTCTAAAACCTTAATCAAAAGTTCAAAATTACAACCAACAATTCAAAGTCTATTTCAAAAGCTTATTATTTATTCAGATGGATGGAGGGGGAGGATGAGAGCAGCTAAGGAGTGAGAGGGGATAGGGGGGCATGTTGTGTGACGGAGGGGGGTGGTGGTGGTCTGAATCAGAAAGGAAAGAATTATGCTTGTGATGGGAGACGAGATCAGACATGTCTAAGGAAGAGATGAGTTTTTAAGTTGGACTTGAAAGTGGCTGTCACGTGGGGTTTATGGGCTCTGCACAATGGAATTATGGACCCTCACGTTTATTCGGTGGGAACGGCTAGTACGTCACCCTATGAATTACTTTAATAAATTTATTTGTTTAGCTCGTTCTGTGTTAAGGTTGGGATACAGAAATAGATAGAAAAATGGTAAAAGATTACTGTCACACTAGCTTTCACACGGCTATGAATCATATGTAGTCCAGCCACTTGATAACAGTTAAAATCACACATTTATTTCTTCTACTCTATACAAGATTCTCTAAGTACTAATCTAACTTAAAATGTCTCAGTTACTGCTAATAGTTCGATCGCTGATAGTCTATGCAGCTGTTCTATCTTCATCGGGCACTTGCTAGTATATCTCATGTAGATTTGGACTACTGTGGTCCGTGTTACAGTTTCTGGAGAGTTGGACTACTGTGGTCCTGCTATGATCAGTTTAAGTGCACCTTGGCGTGTTCACTTAACTGCTAGATGGTGCGTGCGAAGTCCTTCTGTGAGGTAGCTTCTGGTACACCTTTGTCGTTGTGTAGTTGGGTTCCCTTGCCACGCTGTGGGGTCTGACAGGGTGTTTTACCGGGTCGCTCGTTCCGTCTTGTGCGGTAGAGGTTCCTCAACCAACTAGTCGTTTCTGTGGAGTGGGGTGCACAGGATAGCTCGGGATAGCTCGCCTGCTCGTCTGTAATATAAGAGACGAAATTCTGCACAACCCTGAATAATCGGTTTGTGCAGAGCGTCTCACTGAAAGCCAAAGTAGCCCTCAGTGATAGCTCCACATCTCTATACATAAGCGACGAACATTCTGCTACTTCCGGGTTCCACTGGAATCTCACTCTAAATTCCTATACATATATAAATATCAAACGTGGCTAACTATACACATACAGAATTAATAATATTATAAACATTCCGTGGTACAGCCACTGGTCTGCAAACATACATATAAGTTAAACAACAGTGGTTCCGTACGGGATACAACATGGCGGCGTAACCGGTCGTGTTTCGCCTCGTGGTCGGCTCTTCCACATGGTCATGCAAATTCGGATTAATAATTCACATTTATGCATAGCAAATTCCACAAACATAATTTCAACAATAATATAAATATATCACGATGAAACAGAAGGGTGTTCATTTACCTGTTTGACAAGTTCAGGCCCGTTGTGACTTGATAGAATTCTATGCTTCTAAGTCCTGCTTCCTGGTCTAAGTGTGTAGAGATTTCTCTAGCTATCTAGCTGTTCACACTTCGGTGTATTCCTCCCAACTGACCAAAACTGTGCGTGGTTTGGACCCAGTCAAACTGGCTCCAACCACTTTGCCTAAGCTCTCCCATTGGTTCCAACGGTCCGATTCAAAACTTAAGTGCTGACGTCACTGCGCTGTGTGTGTGGCTCAGGCTCGCAGTGTGCTGTAATTTAATTGCTGCTGTGTAATAGACTGACTCTCTACTATTACAAAGACTACACAATGCTAAATAGTCAACAAGCAGAGTTAAAACTAGTCCTAACGCGACAGGCTCCCTCAACTGAAAAAAGGCGATGACTACTGGATTCGACCTTTTTCTACTACAGAGCCTAGTTTAACGCTGCACTATCCTAGGGTCCTATTTACAAGCTAAGTAAGTTGCTCTACCTGAGCTGCAATGCTGTGCCAGGTAGCTATGGACTCTAGTGACAGGGTATTACTGGGCGGGGACGAATTCTGGTGCTGTGGCCCTTAGTTGTGTTGGGTGGGCGACAGCTGCTGTGTCCTCCACGAGATGGCGACTGAGGTAGTCGGCTCCGTGGTTTTCCTTGCCGGGGATGTACTCGATTTGGAATGAGTATGCCTGAAGGGTGAGTGCCCATCTCATCAGGCGAGAGTTCAAAGACTTGGAGGCTGCCAGGAACGATAGTGGTTGGTGGTCCACCTGAACTGTGAAGTGGGTCCCATACAGGTAGAGTTGGAATTTCTGTATGGCCCAGACTAGTCCAAGGCATTCCTTCTCCGACGTGGCGTAGTGGGTCTCGGCGGGTCTCAATTTTCTGCTGGCGTAGGCGACAGGGAATAGCGTCTCCGCATTCTTGGGGTCGCGCTGTAGCAGTACTGCTCCGAGGCCTAAGTCGCTTGCGTCGGTGCGAAGAACGAATGGCTGAGTCAAATCGGGTAGATGGAGTACTGGCGCCGATGTCATTCTGTCCTTGAGTGTTTGGAAGGCTGTCTCGCATTCCGCTGTCCATACGACTTTGTCCGGGGCGATTTTCCGGGTTCCATTTGTCAGTGGTACGGCGATGCTGTTGTAGTTGGGGATGAACTTCTGGTAGAAGCCGCAGAGTCCTAGAAACGACTGCACTTCCTTCTTGGTCTTGGGCCTAGGAGCGTCGAGTAGGCGTTTCACTGTCTTTTCTACCGGTCGCAGGCTTCCTTGACTGATGGTGTGTCCCAGAAATTCTAGTTCCGTGAATCCAATCTGACATTTGGTGGGTCTTGCCGTCAATCCCGTGTCTCTGAGGCGGGCGAGTAGTTGCTGTAGGAGCGTGACATGTTCCTCCCACGTAGGTGTTGCGATGAGGATGTCGTCCATAAACGAATGTAGGTGCTCGCTGCTCAGGGGTGCCAGGAGTTTTCGCATCATGGCGCTGAAGATGCTGGGTGCGTTGTGGAGTCCGAATGGAAGCACGTTGAATTCGAAGTGTCCTTCCATAGTGCTGAAAGCTAGGTACTTTCGGACTTGTGGTTGTACTGGTATCTGATAGTATCCTTTGCTGAGGTCGATGCGTGAGAAGTACTTCGCTCGCTGTAGCTTGGCAAATAGGTCTGTCTGGTCCGGGAGTGGCTCTGGCTGGAACTGCGTTACGGCATTCAACAGTCTGAAGTCGATGCACAGTCGATGCTCTCCGTTGGGTTTTCGCAACAATACCGTGCCTGCGCTGTAGGGTGAAGTAGACTCTGAGATGATTCCGGCTGCCAGTAAGGTGTCTATCTCTTCCTTGATGGCTCGCTGCTGAGACAGTGGCATCGGGTAGAGCTTCTGGCGGACGGGTGTTGGGTCGGTCACCGTTAAGGTTACTTCGACGAGGTCTGTCCTCCCTGGTCGGTCTGTGAGCACAGTCTGATGTTGGTGAATGACCTGTCGTACTTGCTGTTGCTGTTTAGCGGCTAGGTCTCCGTTGAGTATCACGTCTTTGTAGGTTTCCTTGGAGTGCAGGGGATACTCTACTGCATTGGTCTCCATGCTTTCTCCTTCTTCCGCGATGGCGATGGCTAACAAGTTGTGAGTGCTGGGGGTCGCTGGTCTGTCCGTATACTTCTTGAGGAGATTGATGTGGTGGTATCGGGCTCTCCCGTTCACCTCTACTTGGTAGACTGTCTTGGATTTCTTGGCAGTCACCCGGTACGGTCCTCTCCAAGCGATGTCCAGCTTGTTGGTTCCACTTGGAAGTAAGAGTAGCACTTGATCGCCGACTTGCAGTTCTCTGTCCTTAGCGTGGCGGTTGTAGTACTTCGCCTGACGGGCTCTGGCCTTCTTCAGTGCTTCACCAGCTTTCTTCCACGTTGCTTTGAGGGTTTCCTGCAGGTCTGCGACGTACTTGGTGGCACCTCTTGGTGTGTCGTCTATCTTGGCTTCCGTCCAACTTCTGCGTAGGGCTTCTAGCGGTCCTGCTAGAGGTCTGCCGAATAGCAATGTTGACGGGGTGTAGCCTGTGGCTGCATGGGGCGTTTCTCGGTATGCGAACAGTGCCGCATTCACGTAGGTGTCCCACGCTTCTGGATTGTCGTCGGCGACTTTCCTGAGTATGGTGAGAAGGGTTCCATTCAGTCTTTCTACTTGTCCGTTGCTGGCGGGGTGGTATGGTGGTGTGCGAATGTGATGAACTTGTATCAACTCGAACACGTCTTGCATCAGGCGGCCGGTGAACTGAGATCCGTTGTCCGTTCTAATGCTGTCCGGGAATCCGACTCTGGTAAAGATGGCGATGAGTGCATCTGCAATCTTCTTGGTGTCGATCGCTGGCAACGGGACTGCTTCGCACCACATCGTACATGCGTCGACGAGTGTGAGTAGAAATCTGTTCCGCTTCTTGGTCATGGGCAGTGGTCCTACTATGTCTACTGAGACTTGCTGGAATGGCACGCCGACTACTACTGATGGTCCCAAGGTAACTGGTACGGTGTGATGTCGCGGGGAATATCGTTGACATTGGTGGCAAGATTTCACGTAGCGCTTGACATCCTCCGTGATTCCTGGCCAATAGTAGTGTGCGCTGATTCTCTGCACTGTGGCTCCAATTCCCATGTGTCCGCTGAGTGGCATGCTGTGGCCTAGTTCTAGTACTTGGGCTCGAAGGGTGGCTGGTAGTACTAGTTGGGTGTGATCTCCATCTCCTTGTCGATGTAGAACTCCCTCTTCCATGTAGAAGTCTCCCTTGTGCGGGGGTGTGTGCGCCTTGGGTAGCTTCTGGAAGCACTTCGCTATCGAGGTGTCTTCTTTCTGTGCTGTTTTGATCTCTTCGAGTCCTGGGTTCGGAGCGAACTCGGGCTGGGGTGGTTGGGTTTTAGCTTGGGCCCTGGTTTGCACTGCAGCTATCTCTACAGTTTTGGGGGGCGTGCCTAAGAACACATACCTACAACCTAGCACTAGATCATACAGGGGTTTCTGTAAAACAGCTGCTTGGATTCGTCCTGTGACGTACCTACTCTCTACTTCTATCCATGCTATTGGGCAAGTAGTTGTCGGTTTCGTCAAGTCTGCTCCTTGTAAGTCGACTGTCTTGTCTGTCAAGTCCGCGCGCGATACAAGAGATTCGCTAACTATCGCGTCGTATGATAGACCTGTGTCATACAGACAGTTCGCTTCTTTTCCGTTGACCTTGACCGTGTCTGTCACCGATGGGTGATCTCCGATTGTGTGTGGCTTGTTACCGTTACTTTGAGTTAGAACTCTGTGCGCTGGCCGGCTTTCGCGCTCTTCCCTACGTTGTGCGGCCAACTTGAAACATTCTGCGGTGGAGTGATTGTTTCTGTTGCAGAACGAACAATACCGTCTCTGTTCTGCGGGACCTCTTTTCCCGAATTCCGTGTTGGGTCCTTTATTTTGCCCAGGTCTGGGGTTATTCGGCTTATTCGCGGTGCGCTCTTCCCGGTTAGGGCTTCGTTTCTGTGCCTCTTTCCCGTTAGGCTTTAGGTCTCGCCTGAAGCTCTTGGCTTCTCCGTGGGCGGCCACGTACCTATCTGCGACCTTGACCAGATCTTCCAGTCTTTCCGCGCCCTGCTCTACTGAGAATGTTCTCAGCTCGGGGGTCATGGTTTCCCGTAGCTGTTCCCATACTAGCAGTTCTGTCAGTCCATCATACGTCTTAGCCGTGGCTGACTGGCTAATCCACTTATCCAGCGTTGTGGACAACCGATCCGCGAACTGCGCATAGCTCTCTCCTTTCACTCTCCGGTTGGTGCGGAATTTTTGCCGGTAGCATTCTCCTGTTAGTTCGAATCCCGTTAGGAGTGCCTCTTTTACTTTGTGATAGTCAGTCACTCTGTCAGTCGGTAGCTTACTGTAGATGTCATAAGCCTTTCCTCTAAGCCCTTGACTAAGCTTGAAAGACCAATGAGTGGGATCTAGTTTATACTCTGTGGCTAGACGCTCAAACCTAGTCAGATAGAGATCTAGACCTTCCTCTCTCTCATTGAATGTTCCCAGTGGAAATGACATTCCTTGTACAGGGTTGGGGGCTACCTCTAGCTGATCTGAGTGGGGAGGGGTTGAGGAAGAACTTGAAGCTCCTGATCCCAATCTTCTTAGCTCTAACTCATGCTGTCTTTTTTTTTCATTTTCTTCCCTCTCTTTTTCTTTTTCTGCCCTTTCATACTCCCATTTCCTAACTTCTGCTTCTCTCTCTGCTGCTAATGCTGCCTTCTTCTGTTCTACTTCTAATTCTAGTTTCTTCTGTTCTGCCTCTAATGCTAATTTCTTTTGCTCTGCTTCTAATTTCTTGGCCTCTCTCTCTGCCTCTAATTCTGCTTTTTTCTGTTCTCTCTCTGCTGCTCTCTCTGCCTTAGCCTCCTGCTTCTCTACCTCTGCATTGATATACGCAATTAGGTCTGCCCCTGCTAAGTGTAAAGCTTCTCCCAATTCCTTGAAACGCAATCTCAAGGCCACTGGGTCCGACATTGCCAAACGTGTCTATGAACACCCTCTGAATCACGTGGAATACCGAAACACTAGCAATATTGCAATTCAATAAAAAACAATGCAAAGACAATTAAATTCGTAATCAATAATAGAATAAAACAAGAGTCAAATGGCATACAACAGTTATTTACGCAAAACCTGCAAAAGAACAATGCAACATACAGGCACAAAAATATTTGAAGCAAAAAAGTTTTTAACTAAAGAATAGTGCACCCAACTGATCAGTCCTTGTTACCACTATTCTAAGTTATTCTACTACTCCTACTGTTATCTAATTTTATTGTACTTAGATCCGGTTATACCCAATTCTTATTATACACAGATCCTGGCAGGCTCGCCAATTAAAGTGTCACGTGGGGTTTATGGGCTCTGCACAATGGAATTATGGACCCTCACGTTTATTCGGTGGGAACGGCTAGTACGTCACCCTATGAATTACTTTAATAAATTTATTTGTTTAGCTCGTTCTGTGTTAAGGTTGGGATACAGAAATAGATAGAAAAATGGTAAAAGATTACTGTCACACTAGCTTTCACACGGCTATGAATCATATGTAGTCCAGCCACTTGATAACAGTTAAAATCACACATTTATTTCTTCTACTCTATACAAGATTCTCTAAGTACTAATCTAACTTAAAATGTCTCAGTTACTGCTAATAGTTCGATCGCTGATAGTCTATGCAGCTGTTCTATCTTCATCGGGCACTTGCTAGTATATCTCATGTAGATTTGGACTACTGTGGTCCGTGTTACAGTTTCTGGAGAGTTGGACTACTGTGGTCCTGCTATGATCAGTTTAAGTGCACCTTGGCGTGTTCACTTAACTGCTAGATGGTGCGTGCGAAGTCCTTCTGTGAGGTAGCTTCTGGTACACCTTTGTCGTTGTGTAGTTGGGTTCCCTTGCCACGCTGTGGGGTCTGACAGGGTGTTTTACCGGGTCGCTCGTTCCGTCTTGTGCGGTAGAGGTTCCTCAACCAACTAGTCGTTTCTGTGGAGTGGGGTGCACAGGATAGCTCGGGATAGCTCGGGATAGCTCGCCTGCTCGTCTGTAATATAAGAGACGAAATTCTGCACAACCCTGAATAATCGGTTTGTGCAGAGCGTCTCACTGAAAGCCAAAGTAGCCCTCAGTGATAGCTCCACATCTCTATACATAAGCGACGAACATTCTGCTACTTCCGGGTTCCACTGGAATCTCACTCTAAATTCCTATACATATATAAATATCAAACGTGGCTAACTATACACATACAGAATTAATAATATTATAAACATTCCGTGGTACAGCCACTGGTCTGCAAACATACATATAAGTTAAACAACAGTGGTTCCGTACGGGATACAACATGGCGGCGTAACCGGTCGTGTTTCGCCTCGTGGTCGGCTCTTCCACATGGTCATGCAAATTCGGATTAATAATTCACATTTATGCATAGCAAATTCCACAAACATAATTTCAACAATAATATAAATATATCACGATGAAACAGAAGGGTGTTCATTTACCTGTTTGACAAGTTCAGGCCCGTTGTGACTTGATAGAATTCTATGCTTCTAAGTCCTGCTTCCTGGTCTAAGTGTGTAGAGATTTCTCTAGCTATCTAGCTGTTCACACTTCGGTGTATTCCTCCCAACTGACCAAAACTGTGCGTGGTTTGGACCCAGTCAAACTGGCTCCAACCACTTTGCCTAAGCTCTCCCATTGGTTCCAACGGTCCGATTCAAAACTTAAGTGCTGACGTCACTGCGCTGTGTGTGTGGCTCAGGCTCGCAGTGTGCTGTAATTTAATTGCTGCTGTGTAATAGACTGACTCTCTACTATTACAAAGACTACACAATGCTAAATAGTCAACAAGCAGAGTTAAAACTAGTCCTAACGCGACAGTGGCTATGTTTGGAGAGCTGCAAAGGGAGAGAGGAAGAGAGTTCCAAGTTGAAGGACCAAGCGCTGAGAAGGATCGACAGCCTGCAGAGGAGGTTTTGTAGCAGAGTATTTTAGCATGAGAGTGTCAGAGAAAGACCGAAGATATCTAGATGGCTTGTAGAAGTGAATGTTCTGGGTAAGGTAGAAGGGACTAATCCATGGAACTAGAACTTTCCAGAGATAAAGATTGCTATCATTTATTTATCTTCTACGACAAAATGAACAACAGCACATGCACATTTGCAAAAGTAAACTGTGAGGCAAAACTTGATCAAAGTCCTGGCCAAATTCTGACACCACTATGTAATTAGTGTACACACATTGTGACATTCACTGAACTAACACATGACTGGCCTAAAGATATTATATTGTATGACTTGCTCTTATAATGTAGCACTTTTCCGGATCAAAGAGTGTCGCAGGGTGTTAACTTGCTGCTTTGATGTGCACTGAATAGTTCCATCTGCTCTCTTTCTCTCCCTCTCTTACACAAACATGCGCTTGCCATTTATCTATCTTGGAATCTACATCTTTCTCTGTTTCCAAAGCAGGACAAACAAAGAATTAAGAATCCTTTTTAGAAGGTGTTGATAATATACATCTGGGCTGGCCTATACCTGAGCAAAGAAGGAAGAATGCTCGCCTCCCAGTGCTGTTCCAGATAAGCGGTGGCCTTGCTGCAGTCACCTCTCAGGAACTTGCCCACACCCCTCCCCTACCCTTCCATCCCACCACCCCCTCACCCCACAGCAGACACAAGCACGGATGTGGTACAGCCAAATCCTACCAACGGTTCTCATGTAAGACAGATCTTAGAAAGCATAGAGTACAGTGACCATCACGCGGCCAGACCGAGGTGCGGCCAATTCTAATAACTCCTATTCTACTAGCTTTAAAGCTTTGAGGAATCACAATTGCTTCCCTTGCTTGAGTCTACCTTAGCCTTTTTGTCGTGATTTCCGGTTTATGGCAGCGCTCTGCATATGAATGTTACTGTCTGTAAGTACTGACCCAAGAAAAGTTTCTTTTTTGAGATTTCATGTGGGTGTTTTCATCAATCTTTATCACATCTTGAATATTATCAGCTACATGTCTTTTTGTGTTTATTGGATTTCACATTGCATGCCAATAGACATAAATATGTAGAATAGACTAGTCATAAAATCTAAGGCTGAAAAAGAAATACAGGTGGCCGCACCCAGGGCGGACGCACCTTGGGCACCTGGCCGCAACACGGTACACTGAAATTGTGCAGAAATCGCTAAGTAGGTCCACAATGTTTCATTTATAGACCCCCGGCCAAGTCAGTGCCGTTACTGCGACCTCCCGATTCAAAAAAATCAAACTTGGATTCTGATTGGTTCATAAACAAAAGAAGTAGGAGAAAGTGTTTGTTCGTGGCCGCAAGTGGTCACCCTACTCTAGCTTCTTCCCTCGGAGGGTAATTGAATGGAAGTCTGCCTCATGAGGTAGTTGACTCCCCAACCTGAAGCCTGTCAAACCCTTAACACTAGACTCCAAAGCAACGCTTCCTCCCTCTCCTCCTTCCCCACTTCAGCCTGTATCCAATCCTGTAACTCCAAAGTCGTTGGGGCACCACAGATGATCCTTTAACCAGAGTGCTCCATCTTTCTCTGTCCTCCGCAACCCTCATGGCTTTGCTCAGTGTCAATCCAGTCCATTCTCGAATGCTGTCCTCCCGCCTTTTTTTTTTTCTACACCCACCACTGGCGATATGGCAGACGGGGATAACCATCTTAGGGAACAAGGGGTAGGGACTTAGATTAACACCCAACCACCAGAGCAATCATACTGCTAAAATTGACAGCGAAAAATTGTTACGTTTTATTTTGCCCATCATGGGATTAGAAACTAGGTCATCAGTTTGAAGAAGAAGAAGAGGATGATGATGATGAAAAAAAAAAGTATAAGACACAGACAGCATATAATAAGACACGCACACAAATATGATAAATAAAAGCACCAAGTTAATAACCAAAAAAAAAACATTGAAAGAAACAAACTACTGTTTTCAGAGAAAAGTACAAAACGAATTTGAATCATGTGCAGATCCATATACACATGTATATATTCACAAATATATCACCCTTTTATCTTCAGAAAAGCTCTAAAGATTAAGATGTTTTCTGAATCAGTGATGAAAGCAGAGCACAGCTGCCTTGTCTGTGTTCATATGATGACTTGCTTGAGTGTAACGTAGCATGGCATAGTTGAGCAAATAGGCTAATAGCCTTTGGCCCTTACATTAAGCTGATGAGGTATCTGACCCAGAACCCATTGTTTCTGAGTCCCTGTAATTCTGATTTGTGGTTTCTTTCTGAGCATCATACATCTGGTCAAAGGTCAACTTCGATACAATTCTGAATCTTGATTATGTTTGGACAAATTTCAGTCAAACACTAAGGGCAGCTTGGTAAGTGGTCCATAACACATGGAATAATATATTCAACTACTGTCCTAGTGCAGGATATTCTTTGACTTTGTTGAAATATATAAAGTACATATTCAAAGATCTGATAATACGTATTCAATTTCAAACCAATCTTAGTTCCCAAGTTGCAGTAGACTATTTCATGTTTGTTTTATTTTTGTTAAGTTGTTTGTTCTTGTTTTAGGGTGTGAATCCTTTGAAGCACATCAAAGACAATTAGGTTCTTATTTTTCATAACTTACTATCTTAGGTATTAGGTAGGCATCCTCACTTAACCTCTTAAGGTAACAAAATAAAAATAAGAATATTAAGTTAAAGAAACAAATATATTGAGCGTGGCTGGACATTGAAGTTTAACTACCACAAACTACACCCGCTATTGGCGATATGGCATACAGTGATAAACATCTCAGCCTCAGGGAAGAGGGGTAGGAACAAAATCAACACTGAACACCCAGAGCAATCATACAGCTAAGATGGACATTGAAAAATGGCCACTTTTATCTTGCTCACCCTGGGATTCCAACCTGGGTCATTGGTGTGCCAGGCCAATAGTCTATCACTGAACTTCAGCAGTGGAACAACAAAAATAAACCACGACGAAGACGAAGAAGAAGAAGACGGACTGACACTAAAAATAACATTTAAAATTGGCAGACCACATTGATATTTTAAGCTCAGAAAATGAAGATACTGGACAGTTAGATACTAATAAAATAAATAAATAATTAAAAAAATAAAAAAAATACTACAATGTTGTCTGAAAAAAAATTCTCGTAATCCCGTACTCGAGCTAGAGACAATATGATCAACATCGGACATAACGGCGTTCCGCATGAGGGGGCGGGGTACTAAGTGGAGGGAAACAAACCCAGTTCAACACCAATCTAATCGCGCCTCGAGGATGAAACATGACAGATCAGATCGTGGGGAAACATCTCCACAACAATTACAAACTATTTAAAACAAAAATAATAACAGTTATTTCATTTTGAGGACAACATGATTTCCGATTCAGTCAAAACAACTTTTCTTGACAGAGAATGTTCAATCTTTGACTTGACAATTGTTACAAACAAAATAAAACAATAATGTCGCATGAACAAAACAAACTCGGTAGACGCAAAATGGTAAGATGTTAAAGAAAATAATGAAAAATAATTTAAAATACTTTTAAAATGTCAACCCGCTTTAGCGATTTGTGCAACAATTACTGAGGAATCGAAAGGACTTACCGAGTCTATCTACCATCTTGTCATCAATGTGACTCACATTCCATCTAAAAACCGAAAACTTCGCAAAGAAAACAATTCTTTGCCTCTGGGTCAGAGATCTTATCTTATCAGATCTCTGTCTGGGTGAAACCGTGATAGTAAGAACTGTTCTAATGTTTTATGTGACATGTGTATATATTAATGTGTGTGTTATATATGTGCTAAGAGAGAGAGAGAAAGTGTGTGTGTGTATGTGTAGGTGTGCGTGTGCACGGGTGTGTTTGATGTGTGTGTTTGTGAAGTGTGTGAACTTGTTTGCAAAGTGCTTGTGTGTTTAAGTTCGTTAAATGCTAATTGTATGAGAGTGTGTGCATTTATGTGCATAGTATGTGTTTAATAGCAGCTGCTTTTTGATGTTAATGATTTGATGCTGCTGCTGCTGCTGCTGCTGCTGATGATGATGATGCTGTTCATGATGACTGTTAATGACGACAATGGCGACGACAATGTTGTTGATGATGATGATGATGATGATGATGATGATGATGATGATGATGATTATGACAATTATATGATGGCGATGATGATGCATGGTCAGTTATATATAGCACTGATACTCCTTGCTATAATATGCTTACAAAAGCAGACAAAACAGAAGGGAAAATATTTGTGGAACAAACAGATGCTGGGTGATGAAATCATGGATGTGATCTCTTCTGATCTGAGAAATTGATATTAAATGTTTTCTTTAGTCCACCCCATTTCATATCCGAGCTGGGCCCTTGTATTTTTTTTCTTCAAATCTTTCTTTCTTTCTTTTCTTTTCTTTATGTATGTATGGTAACATTATTATTATTATTATTATTATTATTATTATTATTATTATTATTATTATTATTATTATTATTACTATTATTATTATTATTATTATTATTATTATTATTATTATTATTATTATTATTATTATTATTATTACTATTATTATTATTATTATTATTATTATTATTATTATTATTATTATTATTATTATTATTATTATTATTATTAACATTATTATTTAACATATAAAGTGACTGCATGCTGGCTAGTTTAAACAAGGGGGTCAAGAAGATTGTGTAAAATACTTGCACGTTGTCTTGCTTAAAGAGACTAGACTAGAGTTTATTCATTATTGATAGCATCTTAGATCCTTTGTCGTGCCCCTACGACCTCCGAGTTACGGGATAGGATAGGATAGGATAGCATCTTGGATATAATCCTCACTAGATGCTTTTTTACTTTAATTCTTATAATTTTATGTTTTTTTTTTCTTTCTATAATTTAGCTTACTTTGGTATTGTTGGGTTTGTTTTAGTTTTACTTCGAAGTTGTAGTTCTGATCAATCATATTGGCGTATTTTAGAAGTTTTGTACGCTAAGATATTTTTTATTTTAAATCTCTAATAAAATATTTCTTTTATTTGGAAATTAAACGACTGTAATTTCTAACAGCTTTCAAAAATGAGCATGTACTAAGAATTTGCTATATGAATTTGTTGTATATTAAGGCAGTTTACTCATGATGTAATAAAACGCGTGAAATTATTTTTTTCATTGTGACCCACATGATACAAGTCACATGACTTGTACGGAAGGAGGCACACATCAAGCAAGATGGCTTGCCCGATCTGTGGTCCGCTTTGTTCAAGATATTACATGGTCCTAAGCGTCTGGGCCATTTTTATGCTGGTGAGTTTGACTGTGTAATCACAGATCTATCATTTTTTAAATTATGTGCGACCATGTTGGCTCTATTTATTCTGCTTTAGTTGGATTTAAATCACAAGCAAGATGGTAAACACGAGTGCAGAAACTAAAAATTTATGTTGATCTGCTACTATCAGGCTACTGAAGTCAGTAGTGAAAGGATAACTGTAAAGATTTAAGGAAAAATGTGTAGTAGACTACAATAAGGCTTTAAGAGTTAATCACAATTCTGATTTAATTGTATTTAATTTAAACATAGTTTAACTTTGATTTCGAGAAAAAAAAAAAGTTATTGATTTTAGATCTATGACTATGTCAGTATGTGTATCCACTTATTCAGTTATTCACCTAATCAGTTAATGTATTGGCTTATTAATATTATTGATACATTTTTTTTTCATGTGAATTGATTACTTGCATATTTGTTTTCATTGTCAACCCAGGAAAGTTTGTACGTGTAGGCAAAACAGTTGTAAACCCTTCCTCTGTTGTATTGATTTTTTTATTACAAAGTACAGTACTCCTCTCTTAAGGTGACCCCCTACGGGACCAAATTTTTGTTTGATCTTATCCGAGGGGCACCCTAAACAGTCCTCTGATAAGATCAACTACCAGTAGAAAACTTGATTTTATACGAGGTGCTAAATTTTTGTGTCGTGTGACAGTGTGCGTGTGTGTGTGTGTATGTGTGTGCACGTTGGTGCGCGCTTATGCATGTATGCATTACTGTATATGTTGGTCCTGATTTGGCTTGGAAGAGTCCGCTGGACCTAAAGCAATAACCATGTAATGTAATGTATTTTTTTGTGCGTGTGTATGATGCATAAGCACACACTCAAACACTCAAACGAATGGATGCAAGCATGCATACACACTCACACACACAAACACATTGATGCGCACGCACGCGACAGACTTACCAGCATAGCGTCCCAGCTATGTGAACGGGAAATGACATCATAAGGAATATATGACATCATCTCAAAGCAGGAAGTGACCTCATAAATGACGTCATCTGTGACATCAATTTCTCTTAAGCAGTAGTCTCCTCCATTTGGGAACCAAAACGGGGTTGACGTTATCCGAGGTTTTCCCCTTATGCAAGGTGACACTAAGCGAGGAATTCTAAATGGTACAAAGAAGGTGTTTGGCCGGGACCAACAACCTGATTGATCTTATCCGCGTTGTGACCTTAAACGGTAGTGACGTTAAAAGAGGAGTACTGACTACTGTACTGTGGTTGGTGTTGAATAAGAGAAATTCTGCAATTTTTGTTCCCTTTGACTGCTCACAACTTGTTGTTGTTGTTGTAGGGTTTGCTAGGCGTATTCTTCTGGGTACGAAGCCCGGCGCTGTTTGAAGATCTGCCAATTGAAGAATGGGATAAACACAACTTCAGTAGTGAAGCTGTCCAGGAAAAATACGAGCAGAACGCCATAAACTGTTGGATAGCGGCTGCCATCTATTTGGCGCTTTTCCTCTTTTCTTTTGTGCAGTACCGAATGAACAACAGATCCAACTACGAGATGTCCTAAAGAGTGAGCAGCAGTGTGTCCTGCAACTCTTCAGTTGGTTTTTCAAGCGCCATTTCTGCAGTCAGAGAAAAGATAGTCTCATCTTCATAAATAACCCCTTCCACACCTGAACAAAATATGTTCATAAGTCTCAGCTGCTGTGACTCAGCTATTACATTTTATTTTACTACATGTTTCATATCACATTTCAAACAGGAGTTTTAGAAGCCGGAGACAAATTATGCCAACTTGAAAATTTTCCAGCACAGAATTAATTCAATAAGTTATTTTCCCTATCAAGATTGAAGATATCTGTTGAACTTCAGCAAGGATTGAATAATATGAGCAGTTCTGTAATTTCTTTTGTAATCATTTAAATTCTTCCTATCTGGCTGTGAAAAGTGATGTTTTTTGGGGTTTTTTAAAATAAAAAAATAAGTGACTGGGTAAAACTTGTCTTTAGTTTTTGTCATGGATATGTGGGTTCTTTTCTAGTTCTACTGTTGGCAGGATTTTAATTTGACGAAGAATTATGCCACCGATTTTTGTATTGCAATAGTCAGCTTTGTACTACTACAGATGTAATTTATAGATTCGTCTACACCAGAGGGTATTAAGCCCTTTCTCTCGTAATGTTAAACTGATCAAATCATTTGTGTATTGATAGTTGTACACTAGCTTAGGTGACATATTGCATCTGTATGTGAATAGAGACGTGCAGAATCATGACTGTGATTTGTTTGTGTCAGTGTTATTCACGATTTATTCAGTTACGAGTATCCAAGAGAGTAGAACTTGAAATTAAAACTTGTGAATGAGTAAGATTTTTTTTCCTTCCCCAAACTCTCACAACTAACTTTGTGATATGATGAGTGTAAATGTCAGTGTCGTGGATGCATCGTAGATATAGTTTAAATTATTGACGAGTTCTTCTTTTTCGAGTTTCATCTTTTACTTAAGTTTTTTTTTTTAACTTTTTATAAATAACTTTTACTGCTATTGTCGTTCCCCTTTTTTTTCTTTTCTTTTTTTTTACATTTAAATTTTTTGTGTACGATATTTGGTTGTGTTGTAGTGGTGAAAATGACTGCTGGAGAGTATCCACAAGGGAGACAACTATTATTTGTTTTACACAAACATTTTCTCCCTGTGGTAGAAAAGAAGCAACATTGTGAGACGACAGTTGTTAATATGTGGAAAGTTTTGAAAGAGCGTTGAATGTTTTATATTTTATTTAAAATGAGTTTTCTGAGTTTTGTGTACATGTATGGAGAAACTTGACGCAATTGTTCATTCCATCTGTTTGAAGTAACATGTGAGATTATGTTGACGTTAGGCAAATAAATGTTTAAGAATAAAAACGGCACGCAGGTTTTCAATTTTTGTGGTTGAGTTTTGTGTGTTTGTGAAATGTATTAATTGTATTGCTTTTGCATATATATACAGTCTTGACTGTAAAATACCTTGAACCAGTTTTGATTAGAAATACCTTGAAAGGGTCAGGAATCGGCAGAGCAAGAACCACTTGAGTGGATTTTGACCAAACTTAATAGGAACGTTTCCTCGGTTAAGTGGCCTGCCTCCAATGCCATTATATTTATCAAGGTCAAAGTCATGGAGTCATTTTGTTGCTAACCCCTTGAGGTCATGAGCAATCTTGTCACTGTAGATTGTTCTAACCTATAAAGGGAACAGTGAAAGCCCCAGTTGAAAACCTGTCTTGCCTTTGTAGGCATGACTAATTCACTGCGGCAACAGTTCCCCCCCGTTGGAGTGCCGGGGGTTTCAGTATAAATAGTATCCCCACTTTCTGGAAATTTAGTGCTTTAAATTCCCACTGTCGCTGTCTTCATCATTTGCTCTTTCCCATTCCTGATCTGTCCTATCACTCTGCTATACTTTCTTCTTCTTCGCTAGATCAATGACCTACCTTTTTTCTTGAAAACTCTTCCTGGACAAGACTCCTTGTTTGTGTATGAGGTCTGTTGGATCAGCTTGGGAGTGTTGGACGCTTTCTACCGGGTGGTCACTAGGGCTTCCTATGATTGTATAATTTCGCACTATAGGCATTTTATATGTATGTGTTTTGTTGATGATTTATAATGTTTGTATTCTATTTTGTTTTTGTAACCGGGGGTTCGAGTAGTTGGGGTAAAGCCTCAGCCGTCCCCTGCGTGGGAGGTCTTTATTGTAAAGTGACTGGCCGGTGGAGGGCATTCAATTTTCTCACTAGGGTTGTTTCAGCAGATCTTTTATGCGGATCGGGGGTTGTCTGGTCCTGATTTGGCTCGGAAGAGTCCGCTGGACCTAAAGCAACAATCAATCAAACACATTTTGTCGTACTTGGCGACTCCAGGCGCTGGCCGATACAGGATCGAACTCAAGCTGCCCGTGGACCATCCTTTTGTAGCAGTGCTGTTGTCAGGCGGTCGGTTGGTTCATAACTGATAATTCCAAAGGCTGCGAGAGTGCGTCTCGGGCGGTTTGAGTTAGATCTGTATCGGCCAGCGCCTAGAGTCTGGTGAAGTACGGCTAAATAAATGCGTTATAAAAATCCTCAATAATAAAATAAATAATAATTTCACTGTTCACAACATTTGCCTTATTTCACCAATGACTGAAGTGAAATTCATCATTTTTACTTTGTGCATACATTAACTAACTGCGCTGGATCATTTGTATTTGCACTTTCTCAAAAGATCAAGGTCATTGTGCATAGTTTAAATCTATGGAATTCCCTTTGAACAAATATTTATTTGCGATATTTTTCGGTGGTTTCAGCTAAATAATCTTTATATAGAAGCATATTTTATAAATCATTTGTTTACAAACGATTTCTCTAAATGATATATTTACTCAGTAAATAACTTATTATTTACCTAAACAATGAATTGTTTATGTAAATAAATCACGATATAGGTAAATAAGGCATTGTTGCTAAATAATAAAGTATTATTTTGAAGATGTTGCTGAATAATGCATTATTTACGTAAACAATTCATTGTTCTGGCCATCACGGACTGCAATTTTAATTATTTAGGGGATTCCAGGATTTGCTTGAAAACTTGTTTTTTTAATAATTTTACTGCTTTCTATAATTAAATACAAGGTCTTTCCATAGATTGTGTATCTAACATTTGTGATAATTATTTATTTTTCAACATAAATCACTCCACAAATTTGAAGATAAAAAGTCTGACCTGAACACAAACAAAAGGTCAAGGTCAGTTTTTGTGCGAGAGTGTTCCCATCAATAAAAAAAAGCTTTATATTTGTATTTATTTACCCCAAAACTGTGTTAAGACTGTTTCCGTTTTTTGAATTGAATAATGTTTAATTTCAAACAGCAAGTTTCAGCTTATTGGAAACTTCCAGGGATTTGGCGGAAGTACTCAGAAGGCACGGACGCCAAAGCAGAAGTAATGATGGCTCCCTCTTTATCGGAGCCATTACCGTTGCAGTCTCATATAATAATACTATTGCGAAGGAATAAAAGATGGAGTAAAATAAAGCAGTTGCCTCCTTTTGAATCATGAAACCGCGTAAAATCACGAATTAAAAATTATCTTTATCACTACCACATATATAATACTTCTTAATAATAATAATTTATTTTATAAAGCGCCATTCCAAACTAACAAGTCTGCTCAAAGCGCTCACACGCATACTCTCACACAAGCTCTCGCACAATAAGAGACTGTACAACACACTAAAACATGGTGTATATAAAATTGTAAAAAAAACAAAAAAAAAACATACATCTAACACCACATGCCTACAAACAAACACACACAGAATCATTATAAGCAGCCAAAACAATAAGAAAAAATTCGTAAATATACGCATGGTCCAATAAAATTAAACAAAGGTATTTTTTTTAAAAACCATATATATATTTTAAATGTAAAAGATGTATGAAACATTAACCCAAAACCAAGCATGGCTTTATGCATTCAAATACAATATAGAATAAATACAATAAAATAAACTGACAGAACTTAATCCTGGTCCTCTAACTGACTGAGCCAGTAAAAAACAAACAAGCAATAAGACAAGGTATAATTTTATGGAATAAAATAGTTGACTTTGCCAAATTTCATAAACCCATTACGTGAAGATCACAACAATGTAAAAATGTAGGACCCTGGGTCCCGTGACCGACAGACCAGGGCTAAACTAAGAAGCAGCACGCACCCCCTCTCTAGTCAAAATAGGGGGGTAGGGGATGAGGTGGGGGGTGGGGAGGTGCGGGGACCATCCAAAACTGGGATATGTGAGCATGCACACAACTAAAATTCCTCCACGTGGGAGGTTAAAACGAATAAATAGAACTAAAAGGGGTTCCTCACGCCGGTATAACCTAGGTAAAAAGCGCTTTTAAATAAAATGCTGAAACTGGGATGGGAGCAGGCAACCAAGGGGAAGGGAGTGTGCGCATACTACCTTTTAACACTAAATTCTACTTTTTTTTCCTTTGTTTTTATTACTAATCCTTCTTCTGACATCAACACCACCGCCACCGCCGCCACCACCATTACGACAGCGAACGACGACCATCACAAGTATCCACCACCACCAAGACAACTACTACCCCCTCCGCCACCACCACCACCACCACATCAACCATCACCATATCCACCACTGTCGTTAATTAGTTACTTCTGGTGGCAGGGACTTTGGCGAACTTTCAATGGCTGAAATATTTGGAGAATAGGTGGGTTTTTAGATTCTTCTTGAAAGCATCATGCAACTGGATGAGGCGGAGGTTGGAAGGCAAAGAGTTCCACAGAGTGGGAGCAAAAACAGAGAGTGACCTTTTCCCAAAGGAATTGAGGGAATACTTGGGAACAGTGAGAAGAGATAAATTTTGAGAACGAAGTAATCGGGAAGGTTGATATAAACACAGCAATCCTGAGAGGTAGGAGGGAAAGGAGTCAGTGTGGAGGCTATGGAAACAGATGGAGGCAATTTTGTACTCAATACGAGATTTGACAGGGAGCCAGTGAAGGGTTTTTAGAACAGTGCTTGCACTAGAATGGCGCGGTTGACGAAGAACGAGACGGGGAGTACTGTTTTGGATGCGTTGGAGTCTATAGAGTTTATTTTCCGGTAGGCCGGCCAACAGAGAATTGCCGTAGTCAAGTCGTGACAGAATAAAGGAAACGGCAAGTTTGTTAGTGGCTTCAACTGTGAGGTATCGGCGTATTTTACTGAGTCTTCGAAGATGAAAATTAAGAGATTTGCATAGTATGTTGATCTTAGTAATATGACATGTACTTGCATATCACCTAAATAATGAAAATTGCTGTCCCTAAAAATGAATTTTTTTACGCAAATGATGCATTATTTTTTACGCAAATAATGCATTATTTAGCAACATTTTCTAAATAATATATTATTGAGCAAATTCAGCTAAATAATATATATGGATAAACATATCATTATTTAGAAACATTTTTAAATAATACATTTTTTAACACAATCTGCTAAATAATGCATCCCATCCTATCCTATCCTGGAACTCTGAGATCGTAGGGGCACCACAGATGATTGTTTAACCAGCGTACTCCATCTTTCCCTGTCCTCGGCAACCCTGATGGTTTCGCTCAGTGTCAAACCAGTCCATTCTCAAATGTTGTCCTCCCACCTCTTTTTCGGTCTCCCTCTTCTTCTACCTCCTTGCACTGTGCCTTGCATGATGGTCTTTGCAAGACCTGAAGATCTGGTGACGTGGCCATACCATTTCCGTATTTTCACCACTGTGAGCAGGTCATCGTGTTGTCCAATGGCTTGTGTGATGGTCTGTCGGACTTTATCGTTGGTGATGTGCTGGGTATAGGAAATGCCCAGAAGTCTTCTGTAGCACCTCATCTCCACGCTTTGTATTCTTCGTTGTAGATCTGCTGTGTCCATGTTTTGCAAGCGCATAGGAAGATGGAGATGACAAGGGAGCGCAGCAGTCTATAATGCATTATATAGGTAAATAATTCCTTACTTAGCAACAATGCCTTATTTACCTCTATCAAGATTTATTTACATAAACAATTTATTGTTTAGATAAATAATGTTATATGTTATTTACAGAGAAACTATATTATTTAGAGAAATCTTACATGGTTTGTAAACAAATGATTATGTAGAAAATATTCCTCTAAATAAAATAAAGATTATTTATCTGAAAGTGATGTAAAAAACTATTTTCTAAATGAACTTCCATACAGATCATGGCCAAGCAATTCCATGTTTTCCTTCTTCAGTATAAAGCAAAGTCACAACACCGCAAACAAAATAAACATTTTTTTTAAATGCTGGTTTTATCGGCTGTGATTGCCAGTGTCTGGAAATACATTTGAATGGCTTGCCATCTTGTTTAATCCATTATATAGCACACTTCTCAGCTCAAAGATCTGCTCAAAGCTTGCCAAAAATATTAGTCCGTGATCTAATCTACAATGAGATCTCTTGTTTTTGTTTCCCTTTCTCCGACTCTGTCCCCTTCTCCCTCTGTCTGTCCCCTTCTCTCATTCTGTCTGTCCCCTTCTCTCCCTCTGTCTGTCCCCTTCTCTCCCTCTGTCTGTCCCCTTCTCTCCCTCTGTCAGTCCCCTTCTCTCCCTCTGTCTGTCCCCTTCTCTCCCTCTGTCAGTCCCCTTCTCTCCCTCTGTCTGTCCCCTTCTCTCCCTCTGTCCCCTTCTCTCCCTGTCAGTCCCCTTCTCTCCCTCTGTCTGTCCCCTTCTCTCCCTCTCAGTCCCCTTCTCTCCCTCTGTCTGTCCCCTTCTCTCCCTCTGTCAGTCCCCTTCTCTCCCTCTGTCTGTCCCCTTCTCTCCCTCTGTCAGTCCCCTTCTCTCCCTCTGTCTGTCCCCTTCTCTCCCTCTGTCCCCTTCTCTCCCTGTCAGTCCCCTTCTCTCCCTCTGTCTGTCCCCTTCTCTCCCTCTGTCAGTCCCCTTCTCTCCCTCTGTATGTCCCCTTCTCTCCCTCTGTCAGTCCCCTTCTCTCCCTCTGTCTGTCCCCTTCTCTCCCTCTGTCTGTCCCCTTCTCTCCCTCTGTCTGCCCCCTTCTCTCCCTCTGTCAGTCCCCTTCTCTCCCTCTGTCTGTCCCCTTCTCTCCCTCTGTCTGTTCCCTTCTCTCCCTCTGTCCCCTTCTCCCTCTGTCTGTCCCCTTCTCTCCCTCTGTCTGTCCCCTTCGCTCACTCTCTCTTCCCAATGCACGTTATGTGTGAGTGGTTTTAAACGATGAAAATCGCACGTGTACTGCAAGTGCACATACATTCAAACGAAAAACACAAGCAATTTCTCATCCTTTGAATTGATCTATATTTTCATGATTTTGCTCTTCATATTTTCATTTTTAAGTTTGCTTTGCCAAATTTTTAAAATATTGTTACCACAGATGCTGTTCTTCATCATGTTCAGTTTGTTTTCTGATCCCCTTGCCCTGGAAGTACACAAGCAAAACAAGAGACCAATGCTCAAAACTTCATTTGAGCTTAGCTCTAAAGTAAAAATATATTTCAAAGAAATTAATAACTTCATTGCATTTGCAAAGATCTTTTCTTTAAAAAAAGAGTTTGTTTACTGCACTAAATAATAAATTAAAGTGTAAACAAACATGCTCAAAGATAAATCTGCATAACAAAAACATGCATGCCAAACAAGATAAAGATGTTTGAAATCAAGAATTAAAATACAAACTGTTCAACAGCTATGATTAATGTGCAATCGTTGATGACAACTTTATTAAACTCGTTTCTGCATGGCCTGAACTCGTAATTTTGTGCACAAAATATAATTAGTGTAAAAACAACAATTTCTTAATGAATTAATGCAATAGCATTCTTTCATTTTCTGTCTTTCTCCTTCTCAACTACTGCTAACAATTTAACATTAAAAAACAAACGAACAAAACAGTTTGATATGTCATAATTGTTGCAGTTGGTACAAGGAAAGCAATTATTTGTGTGGAAAAAAAAAATACATGGAGGTCGCCTCCCCTTAGCCTAGGAATCTGAAATGACAGTATCTGTGACATGATCATCCAGTAGATAGATACACAGAGTAGAATTAACTCTATCCTTGTAGCATCTCGCATGAATTTGCGCATCAACATTTTTTATTTAAAAAAAAAAGTTGGAAAAAAAAACACCTTTACCAACGGTAACCCTCTTACTCAAAATAAGAAATAACATTTGCAAACCAAATGTGTATGCGAATTATGGTAATGCATTAGAAAAGGCACACTGCTCAAGTCATAACAATAGTAAGTCAATGAACAGAGGTCAACTTGCAATTGTAATATAGTTTTTGGTGCAGACACATTCTTTGGATTCAACAAAGTTGGCGGGCAGTGACTGAGAGTAAACAATTTGACCATACAACTTCATTGCCAGATAAAAACCAGAGATTTACCTTCGCCTTTCACAAAATGCCTGCTTGCAAGGCTGCAAATCTTGAAGGTTGTAACATAAACCCTCAATCAATTTAAAGACGAAATAAAAAACAACAACACAACAATGTTAGATTTTAAAAAAGAAAGCAATAGATAAAATACTAATCACTTGGAAGTAATAACGTTTATTTTCTTCACCTAACTGCAGTTGATGTTCAGTGTGTGTAAAAGCATGTGAAACTATAAGTTTGATTATGTGCGATACAGTTTTTATTATTATTATTATAATTATTACTAAAGTTCTGGCTAAGCAACAACCTGACCAAACAACAGAGAGGAGTTGTGACAATACTGAATTCCACAAATAACTCATCATCCCGCTTACTTAGCTATATAGCATACGAAAATTAGTTAGTTAGTTATTCATTGCTTAAAGGGTCTAGCGGACTGCAAAGAGCCGAATCAGGACCACTAAATCAAGACCACAACTTTGCTGAAAGAGGACTCACCCCTGATACGCATAAAAGATCAGCAGAAACAACCCTAGTGGTAACACTGAAGACACCCCACCAGCCGGTCACTTTACAATAAAGACATCCCACGCAGGGGACGCTGAGGCTATACTCTAATTTATCAAAACTCGTTTACAAAAACAAAATAGAATAAAAACATCATTATAAAATATCAACAAAACACATACATATAAAATGCCTACACTGCCAAATAATAACATCATAGGAAGCCCTAGTGACCCTTTGGCAGAAAGCCTCCAATATTCCCAAGCTGATCCAACAGACCTCATACACAAAATAATGAGAAGTTTTGTCCCAGAAGAGTTTTCAAGAAATAAGGTAGGTGACTGGTCTAGCAAAGAAGAAGATTGTATAGTAGATTCATAGAACAGAGTAGGAATGAGAAAGAACAAATGAGAAATACAGCGACAATGGGAATTTAAAGCACTGAATTTCCAGAAAGTGGGGATACTATTTATACTGAAACACCTGGCACCCCTACACAGGCATCATACAAAAAGGTGAGACAAAGGCCTGAATGCCAACGGAGACACAACATACAAGACTACAAGGCTTTCTCTAGACAATAGCAGTCAAAGTACAAGTAACAATGAAATCGCGTTACGGTAAGGATGAAAAATAAAACCATTGACATCACAGGTGACTGCCACAGCATGTGCTAGTTTTACAAAGAAATCATTCTATGGACAACAGCAATCAAACATCAAGCACGCTACTAACAAGCTAAATTCTTAATCACAAACCACTGTAGATAGAATGGCAAACTAAAAGCAACTGAGTGCCAAATTACATAAAATAAAATTGTCACAATGAATATTACCAAAGATGTCAGAAATTGTTACTGTCCCAAAGATTACATTGGAAAAGTTATTGCCTGTGACTCAAAACTAAAAGATCAAAGAACAATAGCAATCAAGAACCAAATGTTTATTATTTGACAATTTACACAGTACCAATTAAAGTCAGTTACAACAAATGCCATACTAAAACCTCAACAAAGTAAAATATATTTTTTTAAAATATCAACAAATTCACTGGATTTTAAACGCCAATTAAAAAAAAAAGCTTTTTCTGCATAAAAAGTTCAAGGCAGTACACAAGTGCACCAACACACACTCATAAATAATTATGAGCAAGCGTTTCAGCATACATACTCGCATGCACATGGGATATAATTTGTTTATTGATGGTGATATATTTCGGGACAGTTATCGGCAGCAAACTTAATTCTGATACCAATACCATGTCCATTCCCAAAAAGTGTCAATCAAGAATTTACTGTCTCCTAAAACTCCGCTTGCTGAATGTGATCAAGTCCATCCTCTGCTCTATTTGCAGGTGTTTTCTTGAGCCTGTTCTTACATTTGGTTTTATATCCTGGTATGGTGGCTTGCAGCTTGAGTGTGAAGAACAAGAATGTGTTTGACAGAGTGGTGAAGGTGTGCAGAAAAGTAGTGGGTGAGCAGCAGAAGATCTGAATGAGTTGTGTGAATGTCGTGTTGTGCAAAAGGCTGTGATGATTGCGGGAGACACTACACATGTTCTGGACACCATTTCCCTGTACCCGAGTTTTCCACTGTACGAACCAGATCTAGCTTTGTCCACAAAAACAATCCATTAATAAACAAACGTTAATATATGTCTCTCAGAATGAACAGAAGTGTGTTATGGTTTGTGTGTTTGTATTGTGTGTGTGTTGGATTGTCTAAATTTTGTCTCCCCTTTGTGCATTGTATTACTTTATTGTTGTCTGTTGCTTTATTATAGTCAATGCTTTTTTTTAACCTTTACTGAATAAATGTTTGTAATTGCCTTTTCTTACACATTTATTGCAATTTGTTGTAGTACTGTCAGCAAAGCATTGCAATTTGTTGTAGTACTGTCAGCAAAGCATTGCAATTTGTTGTAGTACTGTCAGCAAAGCATTGCAATTTGTTGTAGTACTGTCAGCAAAGCATTGCAATTTGTTGTAGTACTGTCTGCAAAGCATTGCAATTTGTTGTAGTACTGTCAGCAAAGAATGTCTTAATTTCTCTGTTTGAGATACTAAAGTATTGTTGAATCTGGAAGATCTGTGTGCATGACATTAATCATAACATTCGTCATTACTGTATATATTACATTATGAAATACACCATGCGCCATTGGTTTCTCCCTCAGTGCACTGAGCATGCTACCATAGGATGGAGAAACAACTTTATCAATCTCAGTTACATGCTGTTAATACAACAACACAGTTGTTTTTGTTTTTTACATCCCAAGATAGTGTCATTGATATCCTTGAAACGCATGCCTTCTCCTTCTCACTAAATTAAACAACCAGTAAAACAATGATCCAGTTTTGTTTTTACCCTATGGAGGAAAAAAAAGTCATGTAAATATATTCCACCAAAAGATTGTGATCATCAAAGAACAAGCTTACTCTGAACTGTAGATCGTCCAACAACAACATGTATTGATGATTGACAATGTAAAAAATCCATAAACATACAAATAAGTACATAGTAAACATAACCTATCAAGGGAATCATGGAACAAATGCTCTTTAAACAAAACAAAGCCAAACGCAGGTTTATTATTCTGTGAAATAAATAAATAAAATTTTTCAACAATCCTGGGTAAAACCATCACATAACTGAAATATTACGATGACTCTGTTGGCAAAAATAAAAACAACGGATTTTTTTTTTACAATCTGAGTAAATATCACATAAGACACTCAAATAAATACTTAACCAAAGTGTCATCCGTTCAAAACAAACAAATAAATTCCTAAAAGGACCCAATGGGGAGGCTTTGTTTATGTTTGGTGAAGCTGGGTTTACACTAACATTGACACTGTTAGTACATCAAACAATGTTACAGTGGGCTTTACTTCCTAAGGCCAACTGCTACAATTACACTTTTCCATTTCGCTTCTGATTTCGGGAGTGATTTCCCTTGTTTTTAACGGTAGGTCAATACCATAGCCGCATGATCTTTGACCCTATTTCAGAAGGAACCATGTGGCTTGAAGAATGCCTCTTTGGTGTCTAGGGAATGGTAGAGCGGGGTTTATTTTATCAACCTGAAACTAAACACCTTACGAGCAATAGCTTTGGTAGCTGCTTGTTTCCTTTTTAAGCTCCAGAATATTGGCTGGCTAACCAATAACTGTTTGCTATTAATAGACATTGCTATTAACAGACACAAAAACAACAGAAGTTATTCATTTAAAAAATAACTATAATTTCGAAGATTTTTTTGGGGGGTAGCTTTTTTTTTTTTCTTCAGTGGTGCAACATTCACTGTGAATGTTAAAAGGATCAGTCAAATGGGGCGTGGCAAAGTGGTTCCATATAACCAAGGATTCATTAATCCCAGACAATAACAAAATGTGACCAAAGTTTCAACATCAATGCATTGCACAATCTTCAAACAATGCAAAAAAGCATTGGTCATGTGCGCACATGCACTCTATCATGACTGCCAAACAAGGTTCGCCTTTCTTCGGTCTTTTTACTTCTGTGTACGATATTTCAACAAAATCAACCACGGGCAGCGAAAGACACATGCACAGACGAGAAACAACCTCAAACAACCTTGAGTGCACCTTGGGACAACCTTGAACATGAGAAGCAGATGGCAGGCATAAAGCATGCAAGCTTGTGTCAGTTGCGTCCATCGCGCTCATTACCCATTTCCTCCAGCTCATAGGCAGGTTTGTAAGACACAATGCCGTTGCTGTCGATAGACTGCAGGGTGGGGTTAGGATGAGTGTTGTTCATGCTGCCTAGTGACGTGTACCTGGCAGAGGAAATCAATCAATAATATCATTTCATCACAGTCTACATGATTGTGCCTGAAAGAGAAAAAAGATCAAGGGGAGAAAAAATGTTTATCCTGCCCTTGACACTCCAAGCAAATACACATAAATCCAATACAGGGAGCCGAGGATTGTGCAAGCGCTGTCAATTCAAGATTATGTCCATGAATGCAGGCATGAAAACTGCAACCTTCGTCATGAAAATTGGTGCTTCGCATAAACTTTCATGAACCTATAGCCTCGAAAGACATGACAACGAGCATGGACCTCGACCTCTCACTTCTGCAGAGATTTTCTCTTCACTGTGTCTCAACACCACGATCAGTGTAAAGCATACCAAAATAAACACCACTTGTAGAAATACCTTCAATTTTCCTTTTTGTAACTTAAAAAAAAATCTTTTTGTTTTCTGCAGAATCATTAATCTTTCAACGGATGTTTTTCTTGTTTTTTTTTTTTTTTTTTTTTGTTTTTTGGGGGTTGGGAGGGAATGGTAGACCTGCGTGCGTGTGTGTGTGCGTCTGCCCCTGTAACTTACCCAACATCATAGAGGGTACAGTAGGGAAGACAGAGAGACCTGAGGAACTTCCACACAGTGGCGTATTTCCAGTCCAGTATGGGGTTGACTCGCATGAACTGCGGCCAGTCTGGGTCAGTCATGCTGAACGACTCCAGGTGATCTGGAATCAAATGCACAAACAATCATAGTCAACAAAAACAGCCAAGTTGTATAAAATGTCCAAATCTTGTCCTTTATTAAAAAGACGACCTCAAGGTGATATTGCTTTATCAGCTCCTTCCTATGGGTGCATAGTCTGAAGTCCACACTACTGAGTACAATCCTGGTGGATCGGGGATGGAGAGGAGACTGTACCTAGTGTTTTCTGGGTGTATTTGTGTGGCCACCACTCACCCTTTAGGACATCAGCGTCAGGATCTTTCAAGCCCATGCAGATGGAATGGGTGAATAGCATATGTAGGAGACAAAACCCACCACAGAAAGACAAAAACAAGAATCCACGAGCTGATCGTGGCTGCTCAACTGAAATAGCAGGTGACAGACACACTCACCGGAGTAAGGGTCAGTCTTACGAGTTCCCATCAGCACAGCCTTGATCTCAGGCCGCCTCTGCTTCAGCTGGCCTAAGTTCTCTTTTATTCGGCCCTCATAGCGGATCAGTTCCAAGTTGTATCTGAAAACAAATGAAAACAATCGTCGATCTCATTTCACCTTTCTTCTAATACAGCGCGCTTTTCCAACACAAGAGGTGCTGAAGGCACTGGCCGACACTGGATCTCTAAATCAAACTTCCTGAGGCGCCCACTGGCTGCCTGAGGGGCGATGTGTGACGCACGCCCAAAACAACTGAGTCCAATCCTGGATGACTGGGGATGGGGGAGAAGGGACCTAGTGCTTGCTGGGTGTGTTTGTGTAGACATCACTGCTGGGTGTGTTTGTGTAGACAGCATTGCTGGGTGTGTTTGTGTAGACAGCATTGCTGGGTGTGTTTGTGTAGACAGCATTGCTGGGTGTGTTTGTGTAGACATCACTGCTGGGTGTGTTTGTGTAGACAGCATTGCTGGGTGTGTTTGTGTAGACAGCACTGCTGGGTGTGTTTGTGTAGACAGCATTGCTGGGTGTGTTTGTGTAGACAGCACTGCTGGGTGTGTTTGTGTAGACAGCATTGCTGGGTGTGTTTGTGTAGACATCACTGCTGGGTGTGTTTGTGTAGACAGCATTGCTGGGTGTGTTTGTGTAGACAGCATTGCTGGGTGTGTTTGTGTAGACAGCATTGCTGGGTGTGTTTGTGTAGACAGCATTGCTGGGTGTGTTTGTGTAGACAGCATTGCTGGGTGTGTTTGTGTAGACAGCATTGCTGGGTGTGTTTGTGTAGACAGCATTGCTGGGTGTGTTTGTGTAGACAGCATTGCTGGGTGTGTTTGTGTAGACAGCATTGCTGGGTGTGTTTGTGTAGACAGCATTGCTGGGTGTGTTTGTGTAGACAGCATTGCTGGGTGTGTTTGTGTAGACAGCATTGCTGGGTGTGTTTGTGTAGACAGCATTGCTGGGTGTGTTTGTGTAGACAGCATTGCTGGGTGTGTTTGTGTAGACAGCATTGCTGGGTGTGTTTGTGTAGACAGCATTGCTGGGTGTGTTTGTGTAGACAGCATTGCTGGGTGTGCTTGTGTAGACAGCATTGCTGGGTGTGTTTGTGTAGACAGCATTGCTGGGTGTGTTTGTGTAGACAGCATTGCTGGGTGTTTGTGTAGACAGCATTGCTGGGTGTGCTTGTGTAGACAGCATTGCTGGGTGTGCTTGTGTAGACAGCATTGCTGGGTGTGTTTGTGTAGAGTAGACAGCATTGCTGGGTGTTTGTGTAGACAGCATTGCTGGGTGTGTTTGTGTAGACAGCATTGCTGGGTGTTTGTGTAGACAGCATTGCTGGGTGTGCTTGTGTAGACAGCATTGCTGGGTGTGCTTGTGTAGACAGCATTGCTGGGTGTGTTTGTGTAGACAGCATTGCTGGGTGTGTTTGTGTAGACAGCATTGCTGGGTGTGTTTGTGTAGACAGCATTGCTGGGTGTGTTTGTGTAGACAGCATTGCTGGGTGTGTTTGTGTAGACAGCATTGCTGGGTGTGCTTGTGTAGACAGCATTGCTGGGTGTGTTTGTGTAGACAGCATTGCTGGGTGTGTTTGTGTAGACAGCATTGCTGGGTGTTTGTGTAGACAGCATTGCTGGGTGTGCTTGTGTAGACAGCATTGCTGGGTGTGCTTGTGTAGACAGCATTGCTGGGTGTGTTTGTGTAGACAGCATTGCTGGGTGTGTTTGTATAGACAGCATTGCTGGGTTGTGTTTGTGTAGACAGCATTGCTGGGTGTGCTTGTGTAGACAGCATTGCTGGGTGTGCTTGTGTAGACAGCATTGCTGGGTGTGTTTGTGTAGACAGCATTGCTGGGTGTTTGTGTAGACAGCATTGCTGGGTGTGCTTGTGTAGACAGCATTGCTGGGTGTTTGTGTAGACAGCATTGCTGGGTGTGCTTGTGTAGACAGCATTGCTGGGTGTGCTTGTGTAGACAGCATTGCTGGGTGTGTTTGTGTAGACAGCATTGCTGGGTGTGCTTGTGTAGACAGCATTGCTGGGTGTGCTTGTGTAGACAGCATTGCTGGGTGTGTTTGTGTAGACAGCATTGCTGGGTGTGTTTGTGTAGACAGCATTGCTGGGTGTGTTTGTGTAGACAGCATTGCTGGGTGTGTTTGTGTAGACAGCATTGCTGGGTGTGTTTGTGTAGACAGCATTGCTGGGTGTGCTTGTGTAGACAGCATTGCTGGGTGTGCTTGTGTAGACAGCAGCATTGCTGGGTGTGTTTGTGTAGACAGCATTGCTGGGTGTTTGTGTAGACAGCATTGCTGGGTGTGCTTGTGTAGACAGCATTGCTGGGTGTTTGTGTAGACAGCATTGCTGGGTGTGCTTGTGTAGACAGCATTGCTGGGTGTGCTTGTGTAGACAGCATTGCTGGGTGTGTTTGTGTAGACAGCATTGCTGGGTGTGCTTGTGTAGACAGCATTGCTGGGTGTGCTTGTGTAGACAGCATTGCTGGGTGTGCTTGTGTAGACAGCATTGCTGGGTGTGTTTGTGTAGACAGCATTGCTGGGTGTGTTTGTGTAGACAGCATTGCTGGGTGTGTTTGTGTAGACAGCATTGCTGGGTGTGTTTGTGTAGACAGCATTGCTGGGTGTGTTTGTGTAGACAGCATTGCTGGGTGTTTGTGTAGACAGCATTGCTGGGTGTGTTTGTGTAGACAGCATTGCTGGGTGTATTTGTGTAGACAGCATTGCTGGGTGTGTTTGTGTAGACAGCATTGCTGGGTGTGTTTGGGTAGACAGCATTGCTGGGTGTGTTTGTGTAGACAGCATTGCTGGGTGTGTCTGTGTAGACAGCATTGCTGGGTGTGTCTGTGTAGACAGCATTGCTGGGTGTGTCTGTGTAGACAGCATTGCTGGGTGTGTTTGTGTAGACAGCATTGCTGGGTGTGTTTGTGTAGACAGCATTGCTGGGTGTGTTTGTGTAGACAGCATTGCTGGGTGTATTTGTGTAGACAGCATTGCTGGGTGTGTTTGTGTAGACAGCATTGCTGGGTGTGTTTGTGTAGACAGCATTGCTGGGTGTGTTTGTGTAGACAGCATTGCTGGGTGTGCTTGTGTAGACAGCATTGCTGGGTGTGCTTGTGTAGACAGCATTGCTGGGTGTGTTTGTGTAGACAGCATTGCTGGGTGTGCTTGTGTAGACAGCATTGCTGGGTGTTTGTGTAGACAGCATTGCTGAGTGTGTTTGTGTAGACAGCATTGCTGGGTGTGTTTGTGTAGACAGCATTGCTGGGTGTGTTTGTGTAGACAGCATTACTGGGTGTGTTTGTGTAGACAGCATTGCTGGGTGTGTTTGTGTAGACAGCACTGACCCGTCTAGAGCATGAGCGTCAGGATCTTTACATAACCGCTCGATGGGATGCATGACTGCGCAGACTAGAAAGTTTGGTTTATACTCTCGTCCGAAAGAATAGCTTTACCATAAAAGTTTGTGGCCAGTGGAATCTTTCGCAGCACACTGCTTACGCCGCCTATCGGCCATCTCTGCGGCTGGTTACAAACAGACATGCACATTTTCTTGAAGTATTATTGTGTGATGTGCTTGTGTATGAGAGAGAGAGAGAAAGACAGAGACAGACATAGAGAAAGAAAGTTTCTTTTTCCCAATTTTTTACTGTCTTTAGCAACACAATCCTCAGAAAACGTTTAAAAACAATTGATCAAAAGTTTCCAGAAAATTTCAACATTAAAATGATTAGCTCATATTTGAAACATATATTTATATAAATATATATATATATATGCATGGAACCTATGGATAAAAATGACCCTCCAAAATATAATAAAAGTGTTAATACATTATTATCAATATAAATGATCAAAACAAACACTCTATTCATTCTTCTACAACATAAACATACATTTGTTCTAACAGGACAAAGAGAGAGAGAGAGAGAGAGAGAGAAAGAGAGAGAAGGAGAAAGAGAGTGCTGTTCCCATTATATTCTAATTATTTGTGAATCCCAAACATAATAAAAAAATTAACTGTAAATAAATAAATGATCAATTAATAATGATAATTAAAAGTACCAACCTCTTGCAGGCTTTCTGCACAAAGAGCTCAACCTCTGGGAAGGGGAGGCGACTGCGAATGTACAGCGCATGCAACTTTCCACTGTGCTTGGGATATTTTCTGCAACAAACACACATAAATAAAATAAAATTAAATAATTGATTAATTGATAAATAAAAATATAAACGATCAATGAATGCATGCACCTACGTTAAATTTGGAATTATGTGCATGTACGTCTTTCATTTACTTTTAAATGTTGTTTTTTTCTCCTAATGTTTATAAACAAAGTTTTTTAAATTATGGTGTTAACCTGCCAGTGTTTTGGTGTGTGCATATAGCGCATGCCTGTGTGTGCATATAGCGCATGCCTGTGAGTGCATACAGTGCATGCCTGTGAGTGCATATAGCGCATGCCTGTGAGTGCATATAGTGCATGCCTGTGAGTGCATATAGCACATGCCTGTGAGTGGATATAGGGCATGCCTGTGTGTGCATATAGCGCATGCCTGTGAGTGCATACAGTGCATGCCTGTGAGTGCATATAGCGCATGCCTGTGAGTGGATATAGGGCATGCCTGTGTGTGCATATAGCGCATGCCTGTGAGTGGATATAGGGCATGCCTGTGTGTGCATATAGCGCATGCCTGTGAGTGCATATAGCACATGCCTGTGAGTGCATATAGCTTTTTTTAAATTATGGTGTTAACCTGCCAATGTTTTGGTGTGTGCATATAGCGCATGCCTGTGAGTGCATATAGCGCATGCCTGTGAGTGCATATAGCACATGCCTGTGAGTGCATATAGCGCATGCCTGTGTGTGCATATAGCGCATGCCTGTGAGTGCATATAGCGCATGCCTGTGAGTGCATATAGCGCATGCCTGTGAGTGCATATAGCGCATGCCTGTGAGTGCATATAGCGCATGCCTGTGAGTGCCTATAGCGCATGCCTGTGTATGCATATAGCGCATGCCTGTGTGTGCATTTAGCGCATGCCTGTGAGTGCATATAGCGCATGCCTGTGTGTGCATATAGCGCATGCCTGTGTGTGCATATAGCGCATGCCTCTGTGTGCATATAGCACATGCCTGTAAGTGCATATAGCGCATGCCTGTGTGTGCATATAGCGCATGCCTGTGAGTGCATATAGCGCATGCCTGTGTGTGCATATAGCGCATGCCTCTGTGTGTATATAGCACATGCCTGTGAGTGCATATAGCGCATGCCTGTGTGTGCATATAGCGCATGCCTGTGAGTGCATATAGCGCATGCCTGTGAGTGCATATAGCGCATGCCTGTGGGTGGATATAGGGCATGCCTGTGTGTGCATATAGCGCATGCCTGTGAGTGGATATAGGGCATGCCTGTGTGTGCATATAGCGCATGCCTGTGAGTGGATATAGCACATGCCTGTGAGTGCATATAATAAATTATGGTGTTAACCTGCCTGTGTGTGCATATAGCGCATGCCTGTGTGTGCATATAGCGCATGCCTGTGAGTGCATATAGCGCATGCCTGTGAGTGCATATAGCACATGCCTGTGTGTGCATATAGCGCATGCCTGTGTGTGCATATAGCGCATGCCTGTGTGCATATAGCGCATGCCTGTGAGTGCATATAGCGCATGCCTGTGAGTGCATATAGCGCATGCCTGTGTGTGCATATAGCGCATGCCTGTGTGTGCATATCATATAGCACATGCCTGTGTGTGCATATAGCGCATGCCAGTGTGTGCATATAGCGCATGCATGTGAGTGCATATAGCGCATGCCTGTGAGTGCATATAGTGCTTGCCAGTGTGTGCATATAGTGCATGCCTGTGTGTGCATATAGTGCATGCCTGTGTGTGCATATAGCGCATGCCTGTGAGTGCATATAGCGCATGCCAGTGTGTGCATATAGTGCATGCCTGTGTGTGCATATAGTGCATGCCTGTGTGTGCATATAGCACATGCCTGTGTGTACATATAGTGCATGCCTGTGAGTGCATATAGCGCATGCCTGTGTGTACATATAGTGCATGCCTGTGTGTGCATATAGCGCATGCCTGTGAGTGCATATAGCGCATGCCTGTGTGTACATATAGTGCATGCCTGTGTGTACATATAGCGCATGCCTGTGAGTGCATATAGTGCATGACTGTGTGTGCATATAGCACATGCCTGTGTGTGCATATAGTGCATGCCTATGTGTGCATATAGCGCATGCCTGTGTGTATATAGCACATGCCTGTGTGTACATAAAGTGCATGCCTGTGTGTGCATATAGCACATGCCTGTGTGTACATATAGTGCATGCCAGTGTGTGCATATAGCGCATGCCTGTGTGTACATATAGCGCATGCCTGTGTGTGCATATAGCGCATGCCTGTGAGTGCATATAGCGCATGCGAGTGTGTGCATATAGCGCATGCCTGTGTGTGCATATAGCGCATGCCAGTGTGTGCATATAGCGCATGCCTGTGAGTGCATATAGCGCATGCCTGTGTGTGCATATAGCGCATGACTGTGTGTGCATATAGCGCATGCCTGTGAGTGCATATAGCGCATGCCTGTGAGTGCATATAGCGCATGCCAGTGTGTGCATATAGCTCATGCCTGTGTGTGCATATAGCGCATGCCTGTGTGTGCATATAGCGCATGCCTGTGGGTGCATATAGCGTATGCCTGTGTGTGCATATAGCGCATGCTGTGAGTGCATATAGCGCATGCCAGTGTGTGCATATAGCGCATGCCTGTGAGTGCATATAGCGCATGCCAGTGTAAGCATATAGCGCATGCCTGTGAGTGCATATAGCGCATGCCTGTGAGTGCATATAGCGCATGCCAGTGTGTGCATATAGCGCATGCCTGTGTGTGCATATAGCGCATGCCTGTGTGTGCATATAGCGCATGCCTGAGAGTGCATATAGCGCATGCCTGTGAGTGCATATAGCGCATGCCAGTGTGTGCATATAGCGCATGCCTGTTTGTGCATATAGCGCATGCCTGTGGGTGCATATAGCGCATGCCTGTGGGTGCATATAGCGCTTGCCTGTGAGTGCATATAGCGCATGCCAGTGTGCATATAGCGCATGCCTGTGAGTGCATATAGCGCATGCCTGTGAGTGCATATAGCGCATGCCTGTGTGTGCATATAGCGCATGCCTGTTTGTGCATATACCGCATGCATGTGTGTGCATATAGCGCATGCCTGTGAGTGCATATAGTGCATGCCTGTGTGTGCATATAGCGCATGACTGTGAGTGCATATAGTACATGCCTGTGTGTGCATATAGCGCATGACTGTGAGTGCATATAGCGCATGCCTGTTTGTGCATATAGCGCATGCCTGTGTGTACATATAGCGCATGCCTGTGAGTGCATATAGCGCATGCCTGTGTGTATATAGCACATGCCTTTTTTTTTTTTTAAATTATGGTGTTAACCTGCCAGTGTTTTGGTGTGTGCATATAGCGCATGCCTGTGTGTGCATATAGCGCATGCCTGTGAGTGCATACAGTGCATGCCTGTGAGTGCATATAGCGCATGCCTGTGAGTGCATATAGTGCATGCCTGTGAGTGCATATAGCACATGCCTGTGAGTGGATATAGGGCATGCCTGTGTGTGCATATAGCGCATGTCTGTGAGTGCATACAGTGCATGCCTGTGAGTGCATATAGCGCATGCCTGTGAGTGGATATAGGGCATGCCTGTGTGTGCATATAGCGCATGCCTGTGAGTGGATATAGGGCATGCCTGTGTGTGCATATAGCGCATGCCTGTAAGTGCATATAGCACATGCCTGTGAGTGCATATAGCTTTTTAAATTATGGTGTTAACCTGCCAATGTTTTGGTGTGTGCATATAGCGCATGCCTGTGAGTGCATATAGCGCATGCCTGTGAGTGCATATAGCACATGCCTGTGAGTGCATATAGCGCATGCCTGTGTGTGCATATAGCGCATGCCTGTGAGTGCATATAGCGCATGCCTGTGAGTGCATATAGCGCATGCCTGTGAGTGCATATAGCGCATGCCTGTGAGTGCATATAGCGCATGCCTGTGAGTGCCTATAGCGCATGCCTGTGTATGCATATAGCGCATGCCTGTGTGTGCATATAGCGCATGCCTGTGAGTGCATATAGCGCATGCCTGTGTGTGCATATAGCGCATGCCTGTGTGTGCATATAGCGCATGCCTCTGTGTGCATATAGCACATGCCTGTAAGTGCATATAGCGCATGCCTGTGTGTGCATATAGCGCATGCCTGTGAGTGCATATAGCACATGCCTGTGAGTGCATATAGCGCATGCCTGTGAGTGCATATAGCGCATGCCTGTGTGTGCATATAGCGCATGCCTGTGTGTGCATATAGCGCATGCCTGTGTGTGGATACAGCGCATGCCTGTGAGTGCATATAGCGCATGCCTGTGAGTGCATATAGCGCATGCCTGTGTGTGCATATAGCGCATGCCTGTGTGTGCATATAGCGCATGCCTGTGTGTACATATAGCGCTTGCCTGTTTGTGCATATAGCGCATGCCTGTGAGTGCATATAGCGCATGCCTGTGTGTGCATATAGCACATGCCTGTGTGTGCATATAGCGCATGCCAGTGTGTGCATATAGCGCATGCCTGTGAGTGCATATAGCGCATGCCTGTGAGTGCATATAGTGCATGCCAGTGTGTGCATATAGTGCATGCCTGTGTGTGCATATAGTGCATGCCTGTGTGTGCATATAGCGCATGCCTGTGAGTGCATATAGCGCATGCCAGTGTGTGCATATAGTGCATGCCTGTGTGTGCATATAGTGCATGCCTGTGTGTGCATATAGCACATGCCTGTGTGTACATATAGTGCATGCCTGTGAGTGCATATAGCGCATGCCTGTGTGTACATATAGTGCATGCCTGTGTGTGCATATAGCGCATGCCTGTGAGTGCATATAGCGCATGCCTGTGTGTACATATAGTGCATGCCTGTGTGTACATATAGCGCATGCCTGTGAGTGCATATAGTGCATGACTGTGTGTGCATATAGCACATGCCTGTGTGTGCATATAGTGCATGCCTATGTGTGCATATAGCGCATGCCTGTGTGTATATAGCACATGCCTGTGTGTACATATAGTGCATGCCTGTGTGTGCATATAGCACATGCCTGTGTGTACATATAGTGCATGCCTGTGTGTGCATATAGCGCATGCCTGTGTGTACATATAGCGCATGCCTGTGTGTACATATAGTGCATGCCAGTGTGTGCATATAGCGCATGCCTGTGTGTACATATAGCGCATGCCTGTGTGTGCATATAGCGCATGCCTGTGAGTGCATATAGCGCATGCGAGTGTGTGCATATAGCGCATGCCTGTGTGTGCATATAGCGCATGCCAGTGTGTGCATATAGCGCATGCCTGTGAGTGCATATAGCGCATGCCTGTGTGTGCATATAGCGCATGACTGTGTGTGCATATAGCGCATGCCTGTGAGTGCATATAGCGCATGCCTGTGAGTGCATATAGCGCATGCCAGTGTGTGCATATAGCGCATGCCTGTGTGTGCATATAGCGCATGCCTGTGTGTGCATATAGCGCATGCCTGTGGGTGCATATAGCGTATGCCTGTGTGTGCATATAGCGCATGCCTGTGAGTGCATATAGCGCATGCCAGTGTGTGCATATAGCGCATGCCTGTTTGTGCATATAGCATGCCAGTGTGTGCATATAGCGCATGCCTGTGAGTGCATATAGCGCATGCCTGTGAGTGCATATAGCGCATGCCAGTGTGTGCATATAGCGCATGCCTGTGTGTGCATATAGCGCATGCCTGTGTGTGCATATAGCGCATGCCTGAGAGTGCATATAGCGCATGCCTGTGAGTGCATATAGCGCATGCCAGTGTGTGCATATAGCGCATGCCTGTTTGTGCATATAGCGCATGCCTGTGGGTGCATATAGCGCATGCCTGTGGGTGCATATAGCGCTTGCCTGTGAGTGCATATAGCGCATGCCAGTGTGCATATAGCGCATGCCTGTGAGTGCATATAGCGCATGCCTGTGAGTGCATATAGCGCATGCCTGTGTGTGCATATAGCGCATGCCTGTTTTTGCATATACCGCATGCATGTGTGTGCATATAGCGCATGCCTGTGAGTGCATATAGTGCATGCCTGTGTGTACATATAGCGCATGCCTGTGAGTGCATATAGCGCATGCCTGTGTGTATATAGCACATGCCTGTGTGTACATATAGCGCATGCCTGTGTGTATATAGCACATGCCTGTGAGTGCATATAGTGCATGCCTGTGAGTGCATATAGCGCATGCCTGTGAGTGCATATAGCGCATGCCTGTGTGTGCATATAGCGCATGCCTGTGAGTGCATATAGCGCATGCCTGTGTGTGCATATAGCGCATGCCTGTGTGTGCATACAGCGCATGCCTGTGTGTGCATACAGCGCATGCCTGTGAGTGCATATAGCGCATGCCTGTGAGTGCATATAGCGCATGCCTGTGTGTGCATATAGCGCATGCCTGTGTGTGCATATAGCGCTTGCCTGTTTGTGCATATAGCGCATGCCTGTGAGTGCATATAGCGCATGCCTGTGAGTGCATATAGCGCATGCCTGTGTGTGCATATAGCGCATGCCTGTGTGTGCATATAGCGCATGCCTGTGTGTACATATAGCGCTTGCCTGTGTGTGCATATAGCGCTTGCCTGTTTGTGCATATAGCGCATGCCTGTGAGTGCATATAGCGCATGCCTGTGTGTGCATATAGCACATGCCTGTGTGTGCATATAGCGCATGCCAGTGTGTGCATATAGCGCATGCCTGTGAGTGCATATAGCGCATGCCTGTGAGTGCATATAGTGCATGCCTGTGTGTGCATATAGCGCATGACTGTGAGTGCATATAGCGCATGCCTGTGTGTGCATATAGCGCATGACTGCGAGTGCATATGGCGCATGCCTGTTTGTGCATATAGCGCATGCCTGTGTGTACATATAGCGCATGCCTGTGAGTGCATATAGCGCATGCCTGTGTGTATATAGCACATGCCTGTGTGTACATATAGCGCATGCCTGTGTGTATATAGCACATGCCTGTGAGTGGATATAGTGCATGCCTGTGAGTGCATATAGCGCATGCCTGTGAGTGCATATAGCGCATGCCTGTGTGTGCATATAGCGCATGCCTGTGTGTGCATATAGCGCATGCCTGTGTGTACATATAGCGCTTGCCTGTGTGTGCATATAGCGCTTGCCTGTTTGTGCATATAGCGCATGCCTGTGAGTGCATATAGCGCATGCCTGTGTGTGCATATAGCACATGCCTGTGTGTGCATATAGCGCATGCCAGTGTGTGCATATAGCGCATGCCTGTGAGTGCATATAGCGCATGCCTGTGAGTGCATATAGTGCATGCCTGTGTGTGCATATAGCGCATGACTGTGAGTGCATATAGCGCATGCCTGTGTGTGCATATAGCGCATGACTGCGAGTGCATATGGCGCATGCCTGTTTGTGCATATAGCGCATGCCTGTGTGTACATATAGCGCATGCCTGTGAGTGCATATAGCGCTTGCCTGTGTGTATATAGCACATGCCTGTGTGTACATATAGCGCATGCCTGTGTGTATATAGCACATGCCTGTGAGTGGATATAGTGCATGCCTGTGAGTGCATATAGCGCATGCCTGTGAGTGCCTGTGAGTGCATATAGCGCATGCCTGTGTGTGCATATAGCGCATGACTGTGAGTGCATATAGTGCATGCCTGTGAGTGCATATAGTGCATGCCTGTGTGTGCATATAGCTCATGCCTGTGAGTGCATATAGCGCATGCCTGTGTGTGCATATAGCGCATGCCTGTGAGTGCATATAGTGCATGCCTGTGTGTGCATATAGCACATGCCTGTGAGTGCATATAGCACATGCCTGTGAGTGCATATAGCGCATGCCTGTGTGTGCATATAGCGCATGCCTGTGTGTGCATATAGCGCATGCCAGTGAGTGCCTTGAGCAAACAATTGTTTGGAATCAGGCTTTATAAAATAAATTATTATTATTACTACTATTATTATTATTACTTTTATTATTATTTTTATGCTGAAAATTGTTTGATGTATAATAATAAAAACACAATTAAGTTGCTATTATGCGCTTTTCCTTTAAAAGCGCAGTGATCTAAAGAGATATTTATTACCAGAAGGCAGGAGAAAAATTAATTTTTATTTTTTTTATATTTAGATTGACTGCATCCAATCCCATTATTGAAGGGAGGGAGGGAGGGAGGAAACCGGGGTACCCAGTGAAACCCTGTATTTCAAGAAAGACTTACTTTTGTACCACAGCGTAGAAAAGATGTAACAACACAGTGCAATCCTTGCCACCGTTGAATCCTATGCAGATCTCCTCCAGACTGAAATCCACCATCACCGCATTTAATAGAAACCATGTCTGAACACAAGTAGTACTTGATTATGCGCCCAAAGCTACAAGCGGGAGCCTGGGGCAGATTGAGTTAGATCCTGTACTGGCCAGCCCTTCGAGCAGCTCTTCACCTGAAAAAGTGCTACATAAGAACACTAAAATAAAATATAAAAAAAAATATATAGTTCAATATATAATGCAAAAATTCACTGCAAAACTGTTAACTTGAATGTTTGTTCTCAACTGCTCTTCACTGCCAAAATGTTAAAGGTGAATAACATAGATGAACACAATAAGAACATCAACAGGCACGCTCACCCACAAGGACCCTTTTACGTCAATCCAACCCCCTCAAACTACACCTTCATATATCCACAACTCCATAAAACAGGCATCAAAACGCTGGGCTGAAGAGAGAGAGGGAGGGAGAGAGAGAGAGAGAGAGAGAGAGAGAGAGAGAGAGAGAGAGAGAGAGAGAGAGAGACTTTAGACTTTAACAGTTTACTGCTTTATGGCCATTCGCCCCTGCAAACACACGCGCCACATGCGCGAAGACATACACATTCACATGCTTGTGGTACAGTGGGGGAGGGACAGTCGCGAGTGATACTCTAAGAGAGAGAGAGAGAGAAAGAGAGAGAGAGAGAGGGTGAGAGAGAGAGAGAGAGAGAGAGAGACTGTGCCATAGAATGAGTTTTGACACTGCTGCCTTCACATGGACCTATATAATAGTCTTAGTTCACTGTTGTAATATTTACAAGATGCATGCAAGTACAGCAGGGAATGTTATACCTGGTGATCTCAAGAGTTTTAAAATGAGTTATGTCTTTATTTGCAACATGTCTAGTGGCCTCTCCTATCTGTTTAGTGTGCACTTAAACCACTAACATGCAAACCATTTACACCGGTAGTACACTTGCCACTTGTATCGGTGCTCCAAAAATTTACAAAGACTACCTTTAATGCTTTATTCTCAATCGCCACATGACCAAGGGCTGTGTTTTCTTAGTGCTAAGTGTGGCTTCAAATTGTTCTGCTTATGATATTTCCCATCTCTTGTGCTATTTAAGAATTATTCAATAAAAAAAAAAAAAATCTATTCACATCGGAATTGCCACAAACCAGCCACTGCCATAGTTCAGACACCGGGACCGTACATGCAGAAAGTGGAGCCTTGAAAGCCAAGCGGTAAATAGTGTATAGTCCTATAAAGGTCAATAAAAGATGTAGGAATTATACACACTGACAGTGGGTCCTCGCTAGCAAAGTAGATAACGTACATATGTATCCACCGCTTTGTTAGCAATGGTCCACTGTCAACGTGTATGCCTTTATCTATGACTGACATACATTGGACTGTACGCTATTGACCGCTTTGCTAGAGGAGATCCATTGTAAACCTTTATAATCTATGACTGACCTACATTGAACTGTACGCTATTGACCGCTTTGCTAGCGGAGATCCATTGTAAACCTGTATAATGCCTTTATCTATGACTGACCTACATTGAACTGTACGCTATTGACCGCTCTGCTAGCGGAGATCCACTGTAAACCTGTATAATGGCTTTTTATCTATGACTGACCTACATTGGACTGTACGGTATTGACCGCTTTGCTAGCGGAGATCCACTGTAAACCTGTATAATGCCTTTATCTATGACTGACCTACATCAGACTGCACGCTATTTTCCACGTTGCTTTCAAGGATCCACTTTCTGCCTGTAATGCCCATGTAGTTGGGAAATGTGGCACATGCAGAACAGTATGCCTTGCCTATTAGGCTAGTAGTCGTTCATGTCCTGTACATTCCTAATGAAGTCATTAATGCTATTGCAATCCCCTTTTCTGTCGAGCCCAGGGATTCTTCAAGCCAGTCTCCCCTTCAGTCGTTTTTACCAACCCCTTCGGTTGCCCTTTGGAGGCGATGTCATGTTGTAGTAAACGCAAAAGAAGACATCACTTTTAGATATGGCACAAAGTAAGGTGAAGGTCTTTTTGTTTTTGCCTTTGGCACAGCAAGAACTGTTCACATATAGAGGAGGGGGAAAAAAAGCAGTATACATTTTCTGAAAGTAGACAGATTGAATTTCAAAATGTGTCAGAATGAAGTACATATTGTATTGTAACATATTTTGTGAAAATATACAAGGCTGTCACAGTCTTATTACTTTCACTGCATTCAAAATGATAGAAAAGTGTGGATCACACTTCCCTCCTCCCTCCAATCTTTATCACTGAGACTATTACTGCTTTCCAATCTTTGTCACTGAGACTATTACTGCTTTCCAATCTTTATCACTGAGACTATTACTGCTTTCCAATCTTTATCACTGAGACTATTACTGCTTTCCAATCTTTATCACTGAGACTATTACTGCTTTCCAATCTTTTCCCTGAGACTATTACTGCTTTCCAATCTTTGTCACTGAGACCATTACTGCTTTCCAATCTTTGTCACTGAGACTATTACTGCTTTCCAATCTTTATCACTGAGACTATTACTGCTTTCCAATCTTTGTCACTGAGACTATTACTGCTTTCCAATCTTTATCACTGAGACTATTACTGCTTTCCAATCTTTATCACTGAGACTATTACTGCTTTCCAATCTTTATCACTGAGACTATTACTGCTTTCCAATCTTTGTCACTGAGACTATTACTGCTTTCCAATCTTTGTCACTGAGACTATTACTGCTTTCCAATCTTTATCACTGAGACTATTACTGCTTTCCAATCTTTATCACTGAGACTATTACTGCTTTCCAATCTCTTTATCACTGAGACTATTACTGCTTTCCAATCTTTGTCACTGAGACTATTACTGCTTTCCAATCTTTATCACTGAGACTATGACTGCTTTCCAATGTTATATTTGAGCATTCATGTTTATATTATTGACACAAAAACTAATACAGCAGATGATTAGAGTGAACGATTACTGGTCATCCATACATATTTTACAGTGTCACAATATTCCACTGGAAAATAGATCTGAACCCGTCAAAACAATCTCCCAAAAACGGTCCTTTGGAAGACGGGAAATTAATTTATACACAACAGCATTTGATTAACTGGTTTCTTCTTTTGGGACAAATCTGAGACGACTTTTGTCGGGAACAGCTGGATCAGCCACTTCGACTGTTTGGCATAGACAGGCAGGGCTGAAGGATTGGCCCAATCATCTCCTATGATTAAGCTGATTAATGATCCCACGCTGCTGAAAACCAGAGATTTTGAGTGCAACGGAAACCTAAGTGGTTTGAATCAAATCAACCCTTAAGCCTATGCGCAGTTGGCAATTTCACTGTTTATCCAGTGGAGCATGATTAATTCCCTTGTGTCGAGTGAACCAACTAATCTATATATTTCCCTCCTTTTATTAATTTTTAAAATTTTTTTTATTTTCAGCCAAAAAATGATAAAATTTAAGAATTTGTATTAAAAAATTGTGCGGATTTTAGGCCAAACAGAGGACACTTAAATGCCTATATTACAGAAGGTAAAAGAGAAGTCCATTTTTATATATTAAAATTAGATTGACTGCATTCAATACCATTACTGACCTCTATTTATCGAGCTCCATAACAGTGACATGCTGGCGTCGCTTTTTGGGATTGTGTAAAACACACACACACACACAAACACCTTATTCCACCCAAGCGCATACAACCCCAACATTTAAACACATGCAGAGTGGACGTCTACCTGTATTTATCAAGGGCTTTCTCTACAACGGTGACAGCATGGCGGACACTTTTGTGATACTCGACAATGTCGTAGACGTGCTGAGCCGCTGTTGATACAGGGTCTTTCTCATAAGGCACAACCGTTCCTGAAAAGCACAACCAAAAACAAACAAAAAAAGTGTCTAGTGATTGGATTGGACTTGACAAAGAACAATATTTTGGGGATTCCTTTTTAAATATACTAACATGCATGGTTGGGCTATAAATCACTATCATCATCATCATCATCATCATCATCATCATCATCATCATCATCATCATCACTATCATCATCACCATCATCATAATTATCATCATTACCACCACCATCATCATCTTCCAGCAGACTAGACTCAAGGGCGGACATTCCTTTCTTCATATTAAACAAATGAATAAATACACAAATAAATTCATTAACTACTACAATACAAAGATTCCCGCCACCCCACCCCTATTCATGTCCCTCCACCCCATAACAAACAACAACAAAAACTCCAATAGTACTATTTACAAGCTGATGGCCAGTTTGTTATCAGCCTCATCTCAGACAACCGTCATCACTGTGCTACTTACTTACATAAGGAAGCACATGCCTCATTCACATAGTAAAAACCCACAGATAAAATCTTTTGGTTCAACCTTAAAGTGGATCTCACCTATATTTAAAAGGCCAAATTTAGTGAAAATATTTGTATGGTCATGACAGCCCACAGTCGTCTCAAGTCTCTATAAGGCCGTTAGCGAGACCCCAATGAAGGCACTTGTGGTGAAACGCAAACTTGGAGGTCAGACGACAAAACAGCCTTTCCTGTTTGTGACGTTAGAGACGGGAATCAAGATGGGTGTGGAATGTGTGCTGTCTCTGGCTGTGGAATGTGTGCTGTCTCTGGCTGTGGAATGTGTGCTGTCTCTGGGTATGGACTGTGTGCTGTCTCTGGGTGTGGACTGTGTGCTGTCTCTGGGTGTGGAATGTGTGCTGTCTCTGGGTGTGGAATGTGTGCTGTCTCTGGCTGTGGAATGTGTGCTGTCTCTGGCTGTGGACGTGTGCTGTCTCTGGCTGTGGAATGTGTGCTGCCTCTGGCTGTGGAATGTGTGCTGTCTCTGGAATGTGTGCTGTCTCTGGCTGTGGAATGTGTGCTGTCTCTGGCTGTGGAATGTGTGCTTTCTCTGGCTGTTTAATGTGTGCTGTCTCTGGCTGTGGAATGTGTGCTGTCTCTGGCTGTGAAATGTGTGCTGAGTCTGGCTGTGGAATGTGTGCTGTCTCTGGCTGTGGAATGTGTGCTGTCTCTGGCTGTGGAATGTGTGCTGTCTCTGGGTGTGGAATGTGTGCTGTCTCTGGCTGTGGAATGTTGCTGTCTCTGGCTGTGGGATGTGTGCTGTCTCTGGCTGTGGAATGTGTGCTGTCTCTGGCTGTGGAAGGTGTGCTGTCTCTGGATGTGGAATGTGTGCTGTCTCTGGGTGTGCTATCTCTGGCTGTGGAATGTGTGCTGTCTCTGGGTGTGCTGTCTCTGGGTGTGGAATGTGTGCTGTCTCTGGGTGTGCTGTCTCTGGCTGTGGAATGTGTGCTGTCTCTGGCTGTGGAATGTGTGCTGTCTCTGGCTGTGGAATGTGTGCTGTCTCTGGCTGTGGAATTGTGTGCTGTCTCTGGCTGTGGAATGTGTGCTGTCTCTGGCTGTGGAATGTGTGCTGTCTCTGGCTGTGGAATGTGTGCTGTCTCTGGCTGTGGAATGTGTGCTGTCTCTGGCTGTGGAATGTGAGCTGTCTCTGGGTGTGGAATGTGTGCTGTCTCTGGCTGTGGAATGTGAGCTGTCTCTGGCTGTGGAATGTGTGCTGTCTCTGGCTGTGGAATGTGTGGTGTCTCTGGCTGTGGAATGTGTGCTGTCTCTGGCTGTGGAATTGTGTGCTGTCTCTGGCTGTGGAATGTGTGCTGCCTCTGGCTGTGGAATATGTGCTGTCTGTGGCTGTGGAATGTGTGCTGTCTGTGGCTGTGGAATGTGTGCAGTCTCTGGCTGTGGAATGTGTGCTGTCTCTGGAATGTGTGCTGCCTCTGGGTATGGAATGTGTGCTGCCTCCGGCTGTGGAATGTGTGCTGCCTCCGGCTGTGGAATGTGTGCTGCCTCCGGCTGTGGAATGTGTGCTGCCTCCAGCTGTGGAATGTGTGCTGTCTCTGGCTGTGGAATGTGTGCTGTCTCTGGCTGTGGAATATGTGCAGTCTCTGGCTGTGGAATGTGTGCTGTCTCTGGGTGTGGAATATGTGCAGTCTCTGGCTGTGGAATGTGTGCTGTCTCTGGCTGTGGAATATGTGCAGTCTCTGGCTGTGGAATGTGTGCTGTCTCTGGCTGTGGAATATGTGCAGTCTCTGGCTGTGGAATGTGTGCTGTCTCTGGGTGTGGCATGTGTGCTGACTGGTTGTGGAATGTGTGCTGTCTCTGGGTGAGGAATGTTCATCCCGTCACAAGATATGGCATTAGCATGCACTGACAGCCATTACAAAAAGGCAATGGATCCATTTCTACTAAGACCACCAGTGACTTTCAAGCGGGGTTTGTGATGCAGGAGTGGAAATTCAGTTTTTGTCCTTTGTGTTTCCAACTGCACTCGGCAATATCGGAAAAACGTGACTTTTGCTTGGGGTATACATATGACGGCCCGAGGGGTTGTAAACACAAGGAGTATGCAGGTAAAGAAAAGGGGTATGCAGTACACCTGTAGACCATAGTTTGGCTATACACTTGAACCCACGAAATGTGTCTCTGACGGTGTCAGAACCCCTTTAAGTAACCAAACTAAACTTTGGAACTCTCATCCTTATATCTCATAACACATCATATTAACCATCTATACAACGAAAGACTATATACCCAGGGTTTTTTTTTAGCCCAAAAGGGGGTAAATGGGGGTGATTGGGAGGCAACTGAGGTCACTGCCTGCAAGCACAGTCACAGGTTTGTGCAACATCACACAGCGTAGTTTAGAGATAAGCCTGTGGTGAGTCTCAGCAAAGCGGTGTAGTGCAACCTCCAACATTTAGTACAGCCTACTACACTTTTAGCTCACACAGCCAGCTGTGACCTGCACTACAAGTCATTTGACATGTAGCAGACCTCAGCAGTTTAACTTTTTTTTTGTTGCCGCCTTAAGATCCCTTCCCCATCTCCCTTAAGGTCTAATAGACCTAAATTATCAGTTTCTGAACATTCAGTGGGCACTGGCGGTGATAGCACACCATATATTATTTATTTTATTTCATCACTTTTATATAGCGCTTTTCCAAATCAAGAGCTGCTCAAGGCGCTGCCCGATACAGGATCTAACTCAAGCCCACCGAGGCGCCCACCTGCAACCTTGGGGCGCATAGTCTAACGCCCAGACAACTGAGCACAATCCTGGGCTACCGTGGATGGAGGAAAGAGACCTTGTGCATGCTGGGTGTATTTGTGTAGCTGGCACTCATCCGACTAGGACATGAGTGTCAGGATCTTTAAAGTCCATGCGATGGAATGCGTGCGTGCACAGGTTAGACTTCAGTTTATACTCTCATCCGAAGAAGTAAAAGTGTTATCCTTCAAAGGAGATGGTAGGTCTTGTGCAAACTCTTTCTGTCTTTAAAGAAGGAAAACCAAAATCAGGTCTCCTGTCATCAGTCTTAAATATCTGTGGGTGACAGTTTATCTTGTGCAGTGTCCGACCTACAGAGAACTCTAGGTTATAATAACATATTAACATATTACAATTACTATTCGGTCTAAAACAGAGATCTGTCTTTTGTTATTCCGTGATCTGACTTTACACATCTGCATGATGGTGTGTCTAAATGTTTGTATTTATGTGCATTAGCAGGCATTTTTATGCCTAGTACTGTTCTTTTCTCTCCATATTACAACAACTTCAAAATATTTATCGCAAACCTGCAATTGTTGTGTGATGGTTAATCCACACTTTTGCTCTGCATAATGCAAACCTTGGTAAAACTGGAAGTTCTTTTGTGTGTTAGAAATGTTTGTTGTTATAAAAACACAAAGAAGTAAAATGTTCACTCAAAATACATAAAAATTCTAGATTAAACCAATCTGGCTTTAAGAACTAAAATTATTCCCGTTACATGCGTGTGTCAAATTTCAATGTGAATGACACAAGCAGTGTGTGTGTGTCTGCCACATAGTGACATTAGCATGGTGTTGGCAAACTAGAATACAACAAAGTGCAGAATGTGGCTTTGTTAAACGCTGTTGACATGTACAGCTGGGTTTGTGCCAATAGCAATCTGCATATGAATTGCACTATTCTTCTACCTCTTCTTTCTTTCTATATTATGTTTGGTAATTACATGCATAGTTGATTTCTCTCTCTCTCTCTCTCTCTCTCTCTCTCTCTCTCTCTCTCTCTCTCTCTCTCTCGTATTTCTCCCTCACCAAACCCCTCATCTCCTTTTTTTTGTCCAACAACACCCTACTCCTCTTTTGACCTGTTTCTCTTTCTTCTTTCATTAGGCCTGCACACAGGGCAATTTCTCAAAAAACACCCCGTAGCTGGGTTTTCAAAAATTGACGCATGGGACGGATCGGTGACATTACTTCTGAACTGGCTATATCTGAGTGGACGACCTGAGGTAAGGTAATCATATAACCTTTATAAGGTACTTTATTTGGTAACTTGAACATTGTTAGGTAATTAATGATTAGATACAGTAGTTACCGTTCTTGTACAAAGCACAAGCAGCAGCTCAAAACACACTACTTCACAAAATATATGAATGAAATGAATCAGTTAATTGCGGCATCATGTGGTAATTAATATTTTATCCTTATATTTTGTGTTTGTTTATTAACTGTGCCAGGAATCCATGGTAGAATTAAGCTTAATTTTATTCATTACATTTATGTGAAGGTAATATAAATGGTTCTGTCAACCAAATTAAATTATTTATAAATTTGTTAAGTGGGTGTACGAGTGAGAGAGAACTGTATGTATGTATATAGCGAGAGAGAATTGGAAGAGAGAGCGAGCGAGAGAGAGAGAGAGAGAGAGAGAGAGAGAGAGTGAGAGAGAGAGAGAGAGAGAGAGAGAGAGAGAGAGAGAGAGAGAGAGAGAGAGAGAGAGAATGTGTGTGTGTGGTGTTTATGTTGTGATATTACAGGCAGATATTAATTAATGTTTTAAGATTTTGCTTTTTTTTTTAAAGGGGTGCAAGTATTAACTTTTGATGGTAACAACATTATTAATGATATACACCAGTAAAAAAAAGGAAAATAAAGAATGAATCTCTAAAATAAGTGTTAGTTTGTAAGAATAGTAGTTTATTTTTCATGCTTTTATGTAAAGAAATGCCACAGGAATGGTTGTACATAATTAATTTGATGGTAATCAACATTGTCGAACTGAAGTGAACTAAATAAACCAAACTGTAAAACCTCTTAATTTTCTGTCCATTTCAGGTTGGCAAATCACACCACAACATTCCGATGTACATTATCTTCTTCAAAGGTTGCTCACACTCAATCTTTGGAACAGCTAGATGTCAAGGTATTGAGCCTAGTCACCGCCAGTGTTGATGATGAGCCCCCGCCATGGCCTCGTACAAGCACAAGACCAATTGGCCCAGCCTCTTGACCAGCCAGCCTAGTAAACTGAAGGAGTTGAAATATAACCCATACAAAGCCTCACTATATTGGTGAGCCTAGTTGACCTGCTAGCCAACACAATGGTCTCAGACTAGCACGAAACTGTGTAGCAAAACCATAAGTCTAGTTTGCCTAGACAATGAAAAGGATCATGATGATAATTATGTAACTCAAAGAGAGATTCATGACTTTCTTGGAATTTTGCAACCCCCTCGAGTGCTAATACATAACAGATACTTTATTGCATAGTAAACTCATAACAAGTTGCATCTTGCTGTGAGGCACAGACAGAAAACCTAGCATTTCAAATTGAAAAGTGCAAATTAACTTATAGGAAATTACTCTCCGGCAATGGCTCAAGCTAAGCAAGATGACATCCATTCCCTTTCAAATAAAAGAGGAGAAGAAGACGACAACCACTCTATGTCAGAACTACAAGCCTTGCTGTCAGCTGTTCAACTTACACAAGCAAGAGTTGAAGATGTGGTTCAAAGACTGCTGCAAACGGATTACAGCAGTGAGCAACGCACTCTAGCCTTGGATTCAGTGTGTGGTGAGATAGCAGGTCAAGGTGCAAACCAGCAACAAAAGAACCAGCGCAGGAGGAATGTCACAAGAGGTTTGAACATACATGCTGACAAGTTCTGGGAGTGCATAGGCAGAGAATTACAAGCCGGTCATGTACGCGCAGACCAACGAGAATGGATAATACGCGAAGCCTTGGAGAGGGCGAAGGATAAGAATTTAAGCGAACACATACTCCCTCATTGCAGTAGTGATCAGCTGAACACTGCAGTGTCGCCCTGCAAGTCCCGAAGGTTGTGGCGATCCTTGCACTTCTTGATACAGAATAACATCAGCGGTGAACAGTGCGAAGAAATAATTCAACACATTGCAGATCATGCTACTGACTTTATCATCAACCTGCGTTGTTCCTCACTGTACCGGCCGTCAGGCTGAGTCCATACTGCCACGCTTGCTGGCCAAACGTAAGTGGCATTCGCTGAATGACTTGTTAAAACGAGGCGTCGTCAGCCGTCCGTTGCACAAGCAGGTGGTGGAGTGGGCCATTCTGGCCATGGATGAAGAAGGCGTCAAACAATTCATCCTACCTCACTGTAGAAACATCTCCATCAGCACCGTGCTGCACAACCTGGCTAGCAGACACATGTGGAGCTCCTTCAGAAATCTGCTCCGAGACAAGGACTGGGAGAAACACTACCCCCAAAGAGATGAAAGAGGCAATCAAGACAGCACCAGACAAAGCCATCCACAGGAACCTGGCTTCTCTGTGCACTTGCAGCCAGCTGGTGTCTTTCTTCCTGCCGTGTCTGATAGAATGCTACAGAACAGCTGTGTTCAGAAACTTCATCTACAAGGCTGTCAAAGCGGTTTTCACTCTCTGGCTGGTGCACAACAGCGGCCAACAGCGCGCCATCAAGCTGTTTTGGGATCTGGTCACTTCTTTCAGCCTAACGCCACAGCAGTTCACCTTCCCTGATCTTATGGCGCAGCTGATGTTGGACAGAGCGTTCGAGGTGAGAAATATTAAAGGCAAATGCAAGTTGGGCATGCCAAAGTGTGACCTCCTGTTTTCATCGCTGCTCCACGTTCTGTGCTACATGATCTGTGACAGCAGCACTTATGCTGAATGTTGGATAAGCGCTGATGATTTCTGTGACCCTGCAGACCAAGGCAGACGGCGAATACTGGAGTTCATCTGCAACAGTTCTATGAAGTTTCTCGCCGCAGCTGGTCCAGGCAACCGACTGGGCAGAGGGGTGCTGTTGACGTTCAGCGCTATCATGACCGTTCTACCACAATATCGTCGCAACACGTTGCCGTTCATTATGCAGCACCTGCCACAGTGGGAAGCGCTGGCTGGCACCTGCCTGTGGCACTTTGCAGAGCAGGTTCGCCGTGAGCTGTTCCAAGCAGCCGTGGAGCAGAAGCAGTGGCGGGTGGTGCAGCAGTGGGGGGACCACACGCTGTACGACGACCAGCGCTGCTGGGCCATGGAAGAGGCGTACAAGGACAAGCAGTGGCACGTCATGCTGACCCTGGCTGACCACGCATTGACCGACACTCAGCTCTTCCTGCTCTACAACCGCTGCATCCAGCACGGCGATTGGGACATCATTGACAGCATGATGGATCATGGGGTGGACCCAGCCGAAATCAAAGACACCCTGTGCAAGGTTCTGTCCAGGTACAAGCAGAGAAACCAAGCACCGCCCAAAGCCCTCACCCACAAGTTTCTCAAGGTCCTGCATGTTGTGGACAAACAAATGCAGATCGTTTCTCCACAGTTCTATGCCACAGCTTTGAAGAGCCGTAGGTGGAGGCATGTCCTTTACAGTGTGCTGCACCACGCCACAGCTAAATACTGTCAGCTGGCGCTGCAGACGGCGGTGACCGACAAGGCGTGGAGGGTGGTGGTTGCACTGTTAAGACTGGGGGGACAGAGGCTGCGGGGCCAGCATGAGACTCTCTTCACCGAGATGCTGCAGCAGAGGCAGTGGGCGGTGTGTGCAGCTCTGCTGGAGCAAGGCGTCACCACCCAAAATTGGCTGGAGGCTCTGCCAGTGCTGATGGACAGTGACCAGTGGACGCTGGTGGCCAGAGTGATGGAGTTTGACGTCGACGATGAATGCAGACGGCGGGTGATGTGGCGTGCCATGGAGGTGAGGGAAGGCAGCGTGGTGTGGCGATGCATCAGCACCATGGAGCACGACCGTCTGTCAGAGGCCGACCGAGAACAACTATACCAGCGGGCGATGAGCTGCGGTGTGTGGCAGGCAGTCAAACCGCTGGTGGAGAAGAAGGACGAACAAGGAACTAGACATCGCGACACGGCATTCCTGGCAGCCATCCAGCAGCACAAGTGGGACGCGGTGGACTACTGCCAGATCTATGGCGCCGACGTCAACGTGAAGGATGAACAGCAAGACACGCCGCTGATCAGGGCAGCCAGAAGCAACGACTGGGTCTGTGTGAAGGAGCTGGTGGTGCGCGGAGCCGACCCCAACATTTTAGAGCAAAACGGTTACAGCGTGATAAACCGAAGCATCGTGGCAGAGCAGTGGATGGCGGTCAAACTGCTGATAGAGTATCAGAGTGATATTCACCAGCCAGCAATAGTCAGAGAGGAGACCAGCATAGACCGCATCATCAACAAAGGTAGCAGGTACAGTAATGGTTGTAATAACATAGCACACTTATTACTACTGCTATAATTATCATATCCTATCCTATCCTGTAACTCAAAGATCGTTGGGGCACCACAGATGATTGTTTAAACAGAGTACTCCATCTTTCTTTGTTCTCAGCAACCCTCATGGCTTCGTTCAGTGTCAAACCAGTCCATTCTCGAATGTTGTCCTCCCACCTCTTTTTCTGTCTCCCTCTTTTTCTACCTCCTTTCACTGTGCTTTGCAGGATGATTTTTGCAAGGCCTGATGTTCTGGTGACGTGGCCATACCATCGGAGTTTTCGTTTCTTCACCACTGTAAGCATGTCATCATGTTGTCCAATGGCTTGAGTGATGGTCTGTCGGACTTTGTTGTTGGTGATGTGCTGGGTAAAAAATGCCCAGAAGTCTTCTGAAGTACCTCATCTCCATGCTTTGTATTCTTCGCTGTAGATCTGCTGTGAGGGTCCATGTTTCACATGCGTATAGGAAGATGGAGATGACAAGGGGGCGCAGCAGCCTGACCTTGGAATGTAGACTGATGGCCTTGTCTTTCCAAATGGGCTTCAACCTTGTAAGGGCAGCAGCTGTTTGTGTGATCCTGGAGAGGACTTCTCAGGAACCATTGTCTGATACAATGGCTCCTAAACACTGGAGGCTATGCACTGTGTTGAGGAATTGGTCTCGGACTTTGATGTCCGTGTTGATGCCTTTGGTGTTGTTGGTCATCAGTTTGGTCTTCTCTGCACTTATTTCCATTCCATAGGCTCTGGAGGTGGTGTCAAGCCTCTGTACAAGCTGTTCTTGTTCCTCTCCAGCCAATCCATCGATGTCATCCGCAAAATGGAAGTTGGAGATTGCTCTACCCCCTATGCTAACTGTGCCTTCATGATCTGCAAGAGCATCTGACATGATGTGCTCTAGGAAGATGTTAAAGAGTGTTGGAGAGAGTAGGCATCCTTGACGCACACCCATTGTTGTTCTGAGCCAGTTCCTGATGGCGTTGTGGAGGACTGCACTGGTAGCCTTGTCATACAGGCTTTTGATGACTTCAATAATTTTAGGGCTGATGTTGTACACTCTCATGGTTGCCCACAGAGCTGCATGCCAGACTAGGTCAAAGGCTTCCTTGAAGTCCTGCTATAATTACCACTACTATTATTTATTTACTTATTTATTTCACCGTTATATATATATAGAGCGTGTTTCCAGCTCAAGAGCTGCTCAAGGTGTGGCCTATACAAGACCAAGGCACTCACTTGCTGACTTGGACGCATCCTTCAAACTTGTCACAAGCACTTTTTGACACTAGATGGGCAAAGCCCATATGACTCACATGCTCCTTATGGAACTCGCAATATTTAACATGAAAATGAGTGCCCAGGAAAAAACCTAAATGAAACAGTAGCATTAAAATGCAAAGTAATATCGACTTTGATCTTTCTATGCTCTTGACCTTGAGATGACATTGACCTCCAGCTCCAAATGCATTCACGTACTATTAAATAAACTTCAGCAAAAGTTGTATTATGCGAAGAAAAAAAAACAGTGACCTTGGGATGAACATAACCTTCAGTGACCTTGACCTTGGAACAGAACATATATGAAAGATCAATCTATCATCTCTAAATACAACAATCAGACTTTATATTTCTTATAGTTTAGGGTCAAGGTCACTTCAAAGTGCCTATACTAACTGACTTTGGACAGCCCCAGTGATCATGACCGGTGTAAGGTTGACCAAATGTGCACAGTATGTGTGTCTTATTGATATCTATCATGCATCAACGAATCATAAGTTCAATATTAATAACCTAGAGAAAAAAAAATCAAATTTTATGAAAAATTGTCATTCTTTGATGACCATGTGACCTTGATGTGAAGTCATTCAATCACTGATCATTTATGAGGTGTCATGAGTATATACCATCTTACCAAGTTTAGTTGTGATAGCGGAAATAGGTTCTGAATACTTAGCCATTTTAAAGCTTTTGCACTGACAGGCAGCAGACGGCGGACAGAAAGATGGAAGGACGGACTTTTTTGTCCATCCTATCCTACCCTATCCCGTAACTCGGAGGTCATAGGGGCACCACAGATGATCATTTAATCAACGTACTCCATCTTTCTCTGTCCTCAGCAACCCTGATGTCTTCGCTCAGTGTCAAACCAGTTCATTCTCGAATGTTGTCCTCCCACCTCTTTCTCGGGCTCCCTCTTATTCTATTTCCTTGCACTATGCCTTGCAGAATGGTCTTTGCAAGACCTGATGATCTGGTGACGTGGCCATACCATCGGAGTTTCTGTTTTTTCACCACTGTGAGCAGGTCATTGTTTTGTCCAATGGCTTGTGTGATGGTCTGTCTGACTTCGTCGTTGGTGATGTGCTGGGTATAGGAAATGCCCAGAAGTCTTATGTAGCACCTCATCTCCATGCTTTGTATTCTTCGTTGTAGATCTGCTATGAAGGTCCATGTTTCGCAAGCGTATAGGAAGATGGAGATGACAAGGGAGTGCAGCAGTCTTACCTTGGAATGTAGGCTGATGGTCCTGTCTTTCCAAATGGTCCTGTCTTTCCAAATTGGCTTCAACCTTGCCAGGGCAACAGTTTTTTTGCGATCCTGGAGAGGACTTCTTGTCGGGACGCACTGTCCAATACAATGGCTCCTAAATATTTGAAGCTATGCACTGTGTTGAGGGATTGGCCTTGGACTTTGATGTCCGTGTTGATGCCATTGGTGTTGTTGGTCATCATTTTGGTCTTCTCTGCACTTATTTCCATTCCTTAGGCTCTGGAGGTGGTGTCAAGCCTCTGTACCAGCTGTTCAAGTTCTTTTTCCTCTCCAGCCAATCCATCAATGTCATCTGCAAAACGAAGGTTGGAGATTGCTCTACCCCCTATGCTTACTGTGCCTCCGTGATCTGCAAGGGCATCTGACATGAAGCGCTGTAGGAAGAGGTTGAAGTGTGTTGGAGAGAGTAGGCATCCTTGACACACACCGATTGTTGTTCTGAACCCTTCCAAAATTAGAAATTGAAAATGAAGAACTCAAGTATGTAAAAGAGGTTAAATTTTTAGGCGTTTATCTAACATATAAACTGCATTGGAAACGACATATAGAATACTTAATACAGAAGGCTGTCAAAAGCTATAATTAACAAACAAGCTTGGGGACAAGTCGTAAAAACACTGATTCATATCGCCTGTGCTATAGTTAGATCCAAATTAACATACGGACAGGAAGCGTATTTTTCAGCCCCTAAATGTTATCTTAAAAAGTTACAAAGCTTAGACAGTAAAGCAATAAAATTAGCACTAGGGGTCCCAATTCATACAAAAACCACAGAGGCCTATAAACTTGCAGGAGTTATTCCTCTTGATGAACGGCAAAAGTTATCATGTGCCAAATATATAGTAAAAGCAAATGCAATTAACAGCACTGACGAAAAACTGTTCATACGATCTGATTTCGATTTTCCTAAACAAGCCCAAAAAGTGCACTCCTTTACCACAATAGGAACATTTACAAAAGATTTGATTCAAAATGTCTTAACGCATATAGAGTGTTTACATAAAACTATTATTTCACCAGTACCTATGTGGGAATTAGAAAAAAGCTAAATTTGATATCTGTTGCTGTAATGAAAATAAGAACCACAACCCTCTGCTAACTGTATTTGAAGTTTGACATCACATACATGAGAAGTATTCTGAACAACTGAAAATATATACTGATGGATCTGTTCTTCATACAGATGAAGCAGGAGCTGCGTTTGTAATACTGGATTTAAATATATCAGAATCATATTATTTAGGGAAAGGATATTCGATATTCACTGCTGAATTAATTGCGATATTAATTGCTCTAAATACAATTTCTAATCTTTCTGTGAGTATATTAAGCGTTGTTTTATGCGTAGATTCTATGTCAGTTTTACAAGCATTGAATTCAGATAATAATGGTGAAAGAAAAGAAATTTCTCCGTTTGATAACTAATGGCACTCAGGTGAATTTTGTCTGGATTCCCTCACATAGTGGTTTCCTTTATAATGATTGGGCTGATCAGGCTGCAAAACTTGGTGCTTCAAGTTCAAATATTAATATTCAAAACTCTATAGAAAATAAATTTGTAAAAGAGATTAAACTTAATTGCAACTATAATAAACCTTGTGGAATTACTAGATCAATTTCAAGCATGGCACATAGAATATTAAACTCAATTAAAACCAAATATTGTAAAAATGTGAACTGTATATGTGATGAATCTATTTCTCTGAAACATGTATTATTTCAATGCAGTAATATGCGTCCATTTTTGCCAACTGATGTTTCTATTATCGATTCCATTGATAACATAAGCTTTGATGTAAGCGTTAGATTAGCAAAAGCTTTCATTGATTCTCCAGTTGCTCAGTTTATATTATTATGTATTTTATATGAATGGATGTTTGTATGTATCTGGTGTAAATGTGTGTGAATGCGTGCGTACGTCTTATCATCTCGATGAAGAAGACGTTAATAAAACAACCAACCAACCAACCAACGTTCTGAACCAGTTTCCGATGGCACTATTATGGAGGACTGCACTAGCAGCCTTGTCATACAGGCTTTTGATGACTTCAATAATTTTAGGGCTGATGTTGTACACTCTCATGGTTGCCCACAGAGCTGCATGCCAGACTCGATCAAACGCCTTCTTGAAGTCTACGAACACATGATATAGACGTTGTTGGTGGTGTAGGTATTTCTCGCAGATTATTCTGAGGTTGAAAATCTGTTTAGTAATACTTCGCCCTGCCCTGAATCCTGCTTGTTCTTCAGCTATGATTGTTTAGCTTGGGGTTTTAACCTGTTGAGTATTATTTTCAGGAGGACCTTGCTGGGATGGCTGGTGAATCTGATGGTGCGGTACTTTTCACACACCTGAAGGTTACCTTTCTTTGGAAGAGTGATGACAAGCGACTGGGTCCATGGTGTAGGCCACTCCCCACTCTTCCAGATCTTGTTACAGATAATGGTGAGGGCGTCAATCATCGCTTCTTCTCCTGCTTGAAGCAGTTCCGCAGGGATGTTGTCCACTTCCGCTGACTTCCCTTTCTTCAGCGACTGCACTGCTGCCTCAACTTCTTCTCAGAGAATTGGGAGGCTTTCTTCTTCTTCTCTGTTCTCGGGACATGCTAGAACTGATGGGTCTCTGCTTGGTGTGTGGTTGTAAAGGGCAGAGCAGTACTCTGTCCATCTATCCAAGACTTCTGTAAGGCATATGCCAGACTTCCTTTGGATCGTGGAGACTTTGGGCTGTTTAACACTTGTCAGCTGCTTCACAGTCTGGTAGGCCTTCTTGCTGTTGTTTTTGTTCAGACTGTTTTCTATTTCCTGGCATTGCTCTTCTATCAAGTTCTCCTCTGCTGAGCGCATGCCTATTCGGATGTCATTGTTGATTTTTCAGTAAGCATTAGCTTCCTGTGAGGTGTTTTTTTTGTTTTTAATCTCTCTTCGTTTATCACACAAGTCCAAAAGTTCAGGTGTGATCCACGGCTTCTTCTTTGGCCGGTACTTGCCAAGGATTTCAGTGGCGGCATCTGTCATAGCTGAGTTGAAGGTGGTGGTCATGATGTTAACATCTACTTCACCAGATCCAAAAATGAGCAGTGGTAAAAATTTCCCTCCAATTGTGGCTTGAAATATTTATGCCACCTCGAGGTCTTGCAGTTTGTCCAGGTCGAACTTCAGTCTAGTGCACTTTGCTGTGTTTACTCTCTTCAAGTGGAGCCGGAAAGACATCCTCACGAGATCATGGTCACTTCCGATGTCTGCTCCTGGAAAAGTGCGTGTCCTGCCAATGTTAATGCTTGATCTGAAGCCGTTCTTGACCATGAGGAAGTTGATCTGGTTGTAATGCTCCCCGCCGGGACTGTGCCATGTCTATCGTCTGGATATTTTGTGGAGACCAAGCGCGTTTGCCAGTATCAGATTGTTGTTTCTGGAAAACTCCAAGAGTCTCAGACCCTTGTCATTTGTCTCGTTGTTGCAGTGAGGTCCACATGTGTCTCCCCAGTTGTGGTGCACATCTTGGCCAACCTTGGCATTCCAGTCGCCTTGCACTATGACTATGTCCTTCTTCAGCACTTGGTCAAGAACAGCCTGTAGATTTTCATAAAAATCCTCCACTTCGCTGTCGTCATAGTCTGATGTTGGGGCATAGGCCTGGATGATAGTGATGTTGAAAGGGGCTGCTCTCAGACGGATGGTAATGAGTCTACTGGAGACTGGGTGGCAACCCATGACAGTGGCTAGAATGTCTTTGTGGACCAAGAATCCAACGCCATGTTCGTGCCTGTCATCTCTCCCGCTGAAATAAAGCTTGCGGTATTTCCAGCGCAGTTTGCTGATACCTAAAATATTCCATCATGGGCCAGTTCTTTTAATTTTCCGTTCATATGATTTTTTTTGTCAGACCATTCTGACCAGCAACATCTGTATCGTGTGTTTGTGGACTTCAGGAGGGCGTTTGACCGAGTCTGGCATGCAGCTCTATGGGCAACCATGGGAGTGTACAGCATCAGCCCTGAAGTTGTTGAAATCATCAAAAACCTGTAGGGCAGGGTTGCCAGTGCAGTCCTCCATGGCAGCACCATTGGGGACTGCTTCAGAGCAACAGTCGGTGTGCGTCGGGGATGCCTAATCTCTCAAGACTCTTCAGCATCTTCCTGGGGCTCGTCATGTTAGATGCCCTTGCAGATCATGAGGGCATGGTCAGTGTGCGGGATGAAGCAATCTCCAACCTCCTTTTTGCGGATGACACTGATGGATTGGCTGGAGAGGAACAGGAGCTTGAACAGCTGGTACAGAGGCTTGACACCACCTCTGGAGCCTATGGAATGGAAATAGGCGCAGGTGGGACCAGAGTGATGACCAACAACACCAATGGCATCCACATGGATCTCAAAGTCCAAGGACAATTCCTCAACACAGTGCATGGCTTCAAATATTTAGGAGGCATTGTGTCGGACAATGGGTCTCAACGGGAAGTCCTCTCCAGGATTGCACAAACAGCAGCTGCCCTGAAAGGGTTGAAGCCCATTTGGAAAGACAGTACCATTGGTCTACATTTCAGGGTAATGCTCCTGCACTCTCTTGTCATCTTCATCTTCCTATACGCTTGCGAAACATGGACCCTCACTGCAGATCTACAATGAAGAATACAAAGCACAGAGATGAGGTGCTACAGAAGTCTTCTGGGCATTTCCTATACCCAGCCCATCACTAAAACAAAGTCCGACAGACCATCACACAAGCCACAGGACAACATGATGACCTGCTCACAGTGGTGAAGAAATGGAAACTCCAATGGTATGGCCACATCACCAGATCATCAGGCCTTGCAAAGACCATCCTGCAAGGCATGGTGCAAGAAGGCAGAAGAAGAGGGAGACAGAAAAAGAGGTGGGAGGACAACATTCGAGAATGGACTGACTTAACACTGAGCGAAGCCATGAGAGCTGCTGAGGACAGAGAAAGATGGAGTGTGCTGGTTAAACGATCATCTGTGGTGCATCAACGACTTTTGAGTTATGGGATAAGATAGGATAGGATAGATTATTATTATTATTATTATTATTATTATTATTATTACTATTACTATTATTATTATTGAGGATGTTTATAGCGCACATATCTCACTGTACTTGACAAGACTCAAGGCGCTGACCGATACAGGATCTAACTCAAACCGCCCGAGTCGCCCACCCGCAGCCTTTTGGCGCATGGTCTGACGTCCGGACAACTGAGCACAATGCTGGGCAGCTAGGGATGGAGGAGAAGGACCAAGTGCATGCTGGGTGTGTTCTTGTTACCGGCACTCACCCGTCTAGGACATGAGCGTCAGGATCTTTAAAGCCCGTTATGATGGAATGTATGCGACACACAGATTAGACCTCGGTTTATACTCTCATCCGAAGGATAGGACTCATCTCGCAAAAGATTGGCAAAAATCTTGAATTTCTTTTTTGGGGCGGTGAGTAAAAAATTGACCTGATTCTTTTAACAAATTTAACACAAGGGAAGTGGAGCACCATATATAAAAAAAAATAGTCATTACAGAAAGTCTGCTCATGTAGGAAAAAAAATCTCTCAACACCATCAAGAATGGCACCCAGGTCTCCTGTTCACCAAGTGCGCCCTTCTACCACAGAGCTTTTCTACCACTGAGCTTTTCTGCCTATGAGCTTTTCTGCCTCTGAGCTTTTCTGCCACTGAGCTTTTCTACCACTGAGCTTTTCTGCCACTGGGCTTTTCTACCACTGAGCTTTTCTGCCACTGAGCTTTTCTGCCACTGAGCTTTTCTACCACTGAGCTTTTCTGCCACTGAGCTTTTCTGCCACTGAGCTTTTCTGCCACTGAGCTTTTCTACCACTGAGCTTTTCTGCCACTGAGCTTTTCTGCCACTGAGCTTTTCTACCACTGAGCTTTTCTGCCACTGAGCTTTTCTACCACTGAGCTTTTCTGCCACTGGGCTTTTCTACCACTGAGCTTTTGTGCCACCCCTAGGTTCCAGGGCAGGAGTGAGATACAAACGCCTCTACAACTGCTGATAGAGGGCAAGCGAGGCGCGCTGATCGACCACACCTTACTATGGTGCCCTGACCAATGGAAAGGCCTCAGCAATCAAGATGAGACTACCATCCATGCGCTGTGCGCGTCAGGCTGCGAGGGCGCCATCTACTACCAAGTGCGCAGGGGAGTGAACCCTCTGGTCCTCACCAAGGACGGTCACTCCGCTCTGGCCTACGCCGTGCTCAACAAGGACTGTCCGCAGGAAATGGTAAATATTATATTTGTCCCTTCTCTCCTAGAGTTAATTGTTGCTGAGGCATTTTTCTTTTTCTACAGTACTCTACAACAACAACAAAATAATGTCACAAATATATCTATCATAACATTTTCTGCAAAAAAAGTGAATGAAACATCATTCCTTTTTCTACATTTCTAAAAAAAAAACAAAATTAAAAAAACAAATTCCAACAGAAAATAAGCATCCTGATGAGGGAATGACAAGCTGATTAGAACATGATGGCAGAAAGAGCATGAATAATAGGTGCTTGAATCACATTTCCCACCAAATTTGACAAGGACCTTCTGTCTTGTGTTCCAGCGTGTTTGAGTGTGCGTGCATGCCAGTTCTCAGCTATAAACACAGAAAACGTGTGGATTGTTTTGTAGGTGGCCGACTGTCTCATGCAAGGCCTGGGCACCCACCAGCCAGGATTGACCAACACGACCAAAGACTTCAAGATCTTGGACTTCCATCGCCAGGCCACGGGACACGGCCACAACCACAAGCTCCTTACCTCCCCCTTTCTGCTGGCCACCTGTCAGGCACTGAAGTCCGACGACTTCCCGGTCCCCGTCCTTCACATGTTGTACGAATCTGGATCCCTGTCTCAAGCAGAACTCTTCAGGCTTTACACACTGTTAGAGACCTACTGCCAGTCTCAATTCCACGCACAAGGTTCTGGCCGGGACAAAATCAACGGTGAGGAGGCGGCGCAGGACACCCTGTGTGGGTTTCACAAACAAGTAGAAAAACTTTTCCCCATCATTCAGACGATGGCAACTCTGCCTCGCCGACTGATGTCGCAGTGTCGCCTGGTGATCTCTCACAGCCTTGACGTCCCCAGCAGGCGCCACAGGGACGTTCAGGGGCTGATGCTGTCACCGGCCATGAAGAAGTACGTCATGTTCGATGACCTGACTCACCCCGAATTTGGGAAAGAAGGGAGGCAGAGGCCCGCGTTTGAACACATGACTCATCTGCTCAACGCTATCCGCACAATGGAGGAAGGGCAAGAGGAGACCCCAACTTGAACAATGGCAGCAGCTGTACCATACTGTACAGACTACAAGGCCATACTTTTCTCCTCAACCAAAGTTTCTTTCATTTTTTCATTCATTAGGTAGATTAACGTCCCCGGACACATAAGCGTATAGGGGACAATGCCAAAGTTTCTTATAATACAGTGCATCTAAAATAGGTCCGAACGAAGTTAAGATTCATAATCACACCATACAGGCCGCATTCAATTTGAGGCGCTTTAGCATGCTGCCTGATTGCTAAAAATAGCCTTGGATAAAGACCACTCTGCGCTCACAGCTTGCCCCAATGGCATCGTGATAACAGAGAAGGAAATGTGCATTTCTCTCTTTGAAGTGTAAGTTTCGTCAGACTGAATTTTATAGAACATTTTATTTTAATGTTTAACAAACTTGGACGCCACTTTCTAACGCTTGTCCTGGGATGTTGTAAAAAGAGGTCTGAAAGCGTGGACTACGCTGCCTGGTATGCAAGTAGCAGCCAGAAAGAAAGGGGAACTGAGGAGCATGGGAGTGGTCAGGCAGTCTATTTTTATCTCCATCCTAAACAGCAGCCTCTGAGTTGCTGTGTAATAGTTCAAACCACTCACAAACAACAAACATTCAAGCAACTCACATCAACACAAACAGCTCACAAGCATATTTATCACATGCGAGGGAACTGGGATAGCCTAGTATCACTTCATTCAGAACGCTGACTGTGCGTCTTACAACTTGCAACATCTAATGTACGGAAAAAAACTGAACTTTCATTAAAATTTGGCGGGTTGGAGGGTGGGCTGGGAGGGAGGCTTACAGTATATACTGCCATAGTCCCTAAGTACGGTACTCACTGAAAAATGTGCACATACACACAGCCATTCTTTTCCCAATGGGCGCAATAGTCCTGTATGACCGAGTGCCTGCATAACCCCTGAAGTGGTGAAACACACAACTTTTGCCAGGACGACGATGAAGAACAAACAGTGAGGATGAAGAGGACAGTGCTTTACCCACCTGGCGGCATGGCAGCTTTGAGTTGCGACACGGCTCTGGCCAGCTCTTCCCCGTTGGTTGACTCAACGGAGATCTTCACCTTGTAGTAACTGAAATAAACAATGACCATACACAGTAATCCCTCCAGTTGCATTTCACTGTATTTCAAGTTGTATCGGATTGTATTTTCACCCCAAATTGTTTACTTTCACCTCATACAGAATTAATAATACTATTACTACTAATACTACTACTACTAATAATAAATAAATACTACTACTACTACTACTACTACTACTACTACTACTACTAATAACAATAATAACAATCATAATAAAAACAAAAAGAGGCACAAGAACCATATTTATATAGCACTTTCCCACAAGTAAATCAGGTCAAAGAGCAGTTGTCACGCATTGATACGTAATAACACTAATAACAAGGATATTTACAAAAGCGCTTTTGCTAGCAAACTAGTTACATGATTTTGTTGTCTTGACATTCGATCAGCCCACATGAGTTGTGCCATCAAGTCTTAAGGCTCCACAATCAGGACAAAACTATGGTCGTCATAAAGAAAAAGAAGAGCAACAACAACAACAACAACAAACAGAACAAGAAGAAGAACAACAACAAGAAGAACAAAAGGGGCAGTAACTAAGTATTTACCTATTATGGAAGTCGGGGTAAGAGCCAATGAGGACGGTTTTGCTGAATTGGTTTGCCACATTTTGTATATCGCCTGCTATAATCACCTCGTTGTGGTTGACGTACAGCTCCTCTGTGTGAAACATCACGTCTGGATTGCGAAATAAATGCTGTGAACACATGCAAGATAATAATAACAATTTATTAAAAAAATAATAATAGTAATAATAACAATAATAATACTGATAGTAATAAATACGGATGACAATAACAATAATAATAATATTAATAACAATAATAATGATAAATAATAAACTGCAGTTAAAGTCTGATAAAACTGAAATGATGCTAAATTCTCCCAAATCTCTCCTTCATTCACCATCTTTTCCCCCATCTGTTGCACTCCATATCGTCATCATCACATTCTCTACTTCTGTTCGCAACCTTGGTGTCACCTTGGACCAAACACCGTCTTTTCAGAACCACGTTTCTACTGTCTGTCGGACTTGTTACTATGAAATACGCAAGTTCTTCCCCTTTTGCCATCTTCTTTCTGAAGAAGCAACAACAACTCTTCTGTGTGCATTTGAACATTCTAGAATTGATTACTGTAATTCCGTACTCTCTGGCTCTCCTGGCTATCCCATTCAGAAAATTCAAAATCGCGCTGCCCGCTTGATATTCTGCTGAAGTAAATTTGACCATGTCATTCCTCTTCTTCTGTCCCTTCACTGGCTTACTGTGTAGCGGCATATCTAGCATAAAGTTTAGTCCCCTTGCTTCAGCGTCTTTAACTTTACTGTCCCTCAATATATTGCTGACCTTCACATGTATGTATATAGACAAATTTGCTCTTCCTCCTACACCCGTCTGTTTTCAGTTCCATCTGTGTGTACAAAGTCATATGGTAAACGTGCTTTCTCTTTTATGGGCCCTAGTATTTTTTGTAACAAACTGCCTTTCTCTTAGAAATTCATCTTTAATTTAATCACTTAAATCCTCTCTTAATAATAATATACTGTAATTTTTTTGCCAGGGTGTGCTGTCCACACCGACCAACGAAAATATAATTGAAACGCAGCGGTGGTACACGGGGCACACTCTGAAACAGACTGTACAAATGGCCTATTGTTGTTATATACAAGACACCAGCTGCAACATACATTTCTCCTAAAAATGAACACTGTTGAAGGTGTGTGTATAGTGTGTGTAGGTGTAATGTGTGTATGTGTGTGCCTGTATGACAGGTGTTGAAACATTTGTTTTACAGCGAGATCTCCACTCAACAGACAAGCCACGTTTTAATATTTTCATTCCTTCATAAAAACAAAAACACAAACAAAACAAACTTAAATAACGAAGTAAATGAATACATTTGAGAAATAAGTTAATAATTAAACCATCACACTCAAAGAAATCAGTCAAGAAGTAAACCATCACACTCAAAGAAATCAGTCAAGAAGTAAACTATTACACTCACAGAAATCAGTCAAGAAGTAAACTATTACACTCAAAGAAATCAGTCAAGAAGTAAACTATTACACTCAAAGAAATCTATTACACTCAAAGAAATCAGTCAAGAAGTAAACTATTACAGTTTACACTCAAAGAAATCAGTCAAGAAGTAAACTATTACACTCAAAGAAATCAGTCAAGAAGTAAACTATTACACTCAAAGAAATCAGTCAAGAAGTAAACTATTAAACTATTACACTCAAAGAAATCAGTCAAGAAGTAAACTATTACAGTACACTCAAAGAAAGCAGTCAAGAAGTAAACTATTACACTAAAAACACCCAGTCAAGACGTAAACCATTAACCTCAAAGAAATCAAATAATCGCTTACCTCCAGCAACACAAAGGCTCTCTCCAAAAGGGAGGGAACTCCAGGGAACATATACACGTTCTTCACCGACACTACTGGATACTTGGTTTTCTCACCCGTCTTCTTGTTGACGCCCCACTGAACGCTGGCTTCTGCAGGAATCTGAAGACAGCAAACAGCTACAGCATTCCAATTACCATGTCAGCCAACAAAACCAACAGCAAGAAGGGCTGAGAACATAATTATCACCGCCTGGAAACAATAATGATCCTGTCCAATCTCTTGTCATCTGTATTATGACAATAGAGAGTTTATTTCTTAACTTTCTCGCTCTTGCAGAGCATTCTTCCAGCTCAAGAGCTGCTTAAAGCGCTGGCCAATACAGGATTGAGCGAGCGTTGTGGCCAAGTGGGCTAAGGCGGGACTAACTTGCCTTGTCCACAGGCCAGAAACCAATGGCGCCTGACAGGTGTGGGTTCGATCCTGCATCGGGGCGTTATGTTTCTCCGAATATTATTTACTTTCGACTCAAGCAACGTCTTGGGGGTTTTCTCAGGGTACTCCGGTTTGCTCCCCAAGCAAAATTTAAAAAAAAATTGCAAAAAATTTAAAGAATTTCTAAATTTCAAAAATCACAACTAATGTTAGGTAGGTTGGGTTTGGGCGCGCCACAGACTGCGACTACGCCTTCCACAGGGGAGGCGGCCCAGAATTTCCCGATAAAAAGGGACAATAAAGCATTAAAATCTAATCTAAAATCTAAATCTAACTCAAGCCGCACGAGGCGCCAACTTGCTGCATTAGGCACATCATCGAACATCCCCAGACAACTGAGCTCAATCCTGGGTTGCCCGGGGGTGGGGGAGAGGAGACCTAGTGCTTGCTGGGTGTAGTGATGTAGCAGGCACTCACCCGTCTTGGACATGAGCGTCAGGATCTTTAAAGTCCAGCTGAGGGAATGCATGCCTACACAGAGTGGACCTTGGTTTATACTTTCATCCGAATGAATATGGGCAGATATATATACCAGTATTACTTCCACAACAGCGCCATTTGTGGGTGGCGATATGACACACATTCACAGTGTCTGTCAAGAAAAGACATGAAATTTCAGAGTCTGCAGTATAGTATAGTATAGTATAGTATAGTATAGTATAGTATAGTATAGTATAGTATAGCCTAATACAATATAGTATAATACAGTATAGTATAGTACAGTACAGTATAGTGCAGTATAGCATTGTATAGTATAGTACAGTGCAGTATAGCACAGTATAGTACAATATAGTGTAATACAGTACAGTACAGTATAGTATAGTACAGTATAGTGCAGTATAGCACAGTATAGTATAGTAGCTTTGGCGATAACAGCTGGTAATCTTTCACCTGTGCATTTCAAAGAACACTAGTAATAAAAGCAAACTTCAACATCCTAACTACAAACAAACAAACAACAACAACAAACACTTTAAAATGGCTAATAACAAATAAATACAATAAAATCTACAGCAGAATATTGGTGAAGCCATGTTAAACTCAAATGACTTAGTTCTATAAACAAAACAAACCAAGCAGACCCAGCCTCAAAGGCATTCATGACCCCATTGACACAGGAAGTGAGGTCAATGATAACAGCATCACACTATTTAATGACATCATCACAATCCATAAGCACACAACTTTGTGTTCATTCTATCTATTCAGTTTGTATAAATATCATGATGTTTCAATGTTGATGTTGTTTTATTATTATTAAGGTTTTTGTTAGTTTTTTTGTTTTTTTAAATAATTTTTCCCCTGACATTACCTTGACCTTCATATTCACCTGACCTTCAAAAGATCAAACATTCAAAGATTACAGAAAAAAAAGGGAAAAAAAAAAGTAGATTTACCAATGCCATTTTCATTTTGGCCGAGTCGAGGTTGTCAGGACCAAAATGATCTTTCAGTAGCTGCACGATTTCTGGGTGTGCCTTGACTGGCTGACCAAATGCTTTGGCCACTCCTACACATACATGTCAAACACACCATCAAAGGACTCCCCTTATCTCAGGTCCAGCTTCACAAGGACAATAGAGGCATTCTCAAAATTTAAAGGAGAACCAGGTATCCACTGACAGCTAAATATAGGTGATTGTTGTGTGCTGTGAAGGTTTTCTACAGCCTCATACCACTATACACAATGTCAGCAATCAATATGAATGTCACCTCCCACCATATTTTTTATGATGAGATATTTGGGTAATTACTACACTGCCTCAATTACTGTAATATATTCATGTATGAAATCACATGTGTATAATAAATTGTCGTTCATGCACACAACTATGAACTAACAAAGGTTAGTGTGAAATAGTGTTATTTGTTCTTTGCTCGTTTCCTAACTCTTTTTTTTGTTCACCGTTATTTTGATGTGGTACGGTAGGGTAGTGGTCTGGGCATACACTGGCAATGTTTCACGATAAGCAACGTCGGGAAGGGTTAGTACTTGGATGGGTAAACCATGAGGCCACCACCAAACAACGCAAAATGATGGATACAAATGCATGACACACTCCTGTCCACCCAGCTGTGAATGGGTACCTGAGTCTTTGGAATCGGGGAAGATAAAGCTGCTAGGGAGAGGAGATAAGCACTGCCCTCATTAAGCTGGCCTAGAGAAACGAGAGGTCCCAATGCTTCCCTCCCCAATGACGGAAAGTTACGGGGACACCTTTACCTTTGCCTGTAGTTTTAATCTGGATCATGAATGAACAAACATCAGAAGTAACAGCAATACAAGATAACACAATAAACTAGGGGCCGGGTAGCTCAGTTGGTAAGAGCGTCTTGCTAGTAACCGAAAGGTCGCTGGTTCGAATCCAGGATTGGTCAACGTGTGATCATATTATTTTCCCCTTTACCAACAACTGGCCCGCTGGTGTCAGTATAAATCGGTCCAGTAGTCACCTATATATGCGAAAGTGTCGTGTGACTATAATCTACATACAAACACAAACAAACAATAAACTCTGGCAGAATATTACTTGGCTTCAGTCTTCAGTCACAGATGCTTCGTGGGCATTTTCTATTGCACTGCCTAATTAAATATAACGAAATAAAACTTTTCCTTGAATTCGTCTGTGTTTTATCTTTTAATTCTTCATTCTTTTTTTTTTTTTTCACTCTAAACTTATTATTTTGTACACTATCTGTTGCATTATTTTACTTTTAATCTTGAACTCTACTCAGAGTATTTTCGCATGTTGACTACCACTCACGTATTATTATAGCAATTGATTCTTCTTCTTGCCTCCTTTCTAAATATCATTCCTTTATTTGTTGGAGTTCTGTGGGCAAGTGTTGTTTTACTGTCTTTTGTTTGTGCCGCCTGAGGAACAGCTTAGCTACAAAATGTGCATTGCTTTATTTTGTCCCGTTTTTGTCGAATTAGCATTCCTTGACTGTTATGTACATACACATCTGTTTCTCATTATTATTATTACATCTAAAACTTCCCATTCTATCCTATTCTGTCCCGTAACTCAGAGGTCGTTGGGGCACCACAGATTATCGTTTAACCAGCGTACCCCATCTTTCTCTGTCCTCAGCACCCCTCATCGCTTCGCTTAGTGTCAAGCCAGTTCATTCTCAAATGTTGTCCTCCCACCTCTTTTTCGGTCTCCCTCTTCTTCTGCCTCCTTGCACCATGCCTTGCAGGATGGTCTTTGCAAGGCCTGATGCTTTGGTGATGTGGCCATACCATCGGAGTTTCCGTTTCTTCACCACTGTGAGCATCATGTCATCATGTTGTCCAATGGCTTGTGTGATGGTCTGTTGGACTTCGTCGTTGGTGATGTGCTGGGTATAGGAAATGCCCAGAAGTCTTCTGCAGCACCTCCTCCACACCAACTCAATTCCTATGTGAACAGCACTTTTCAGTGCCTCGGCGTTTCGCATGCTGCGGGCTATTTATAGCTTACCTGCACCACCCTTCCAGTGAAAGAAAGCATCGGCGAAGCTATTTATAGCTGGCCTGGCTGACCTAACCTCAAAATCTGAAAAGCTTTGGGTGAGCCGCTGTGCCTCTCCATCTTAAACTTCATTCAGGCATTTTCTCATGAGCGCCTTGAGAAGCTCTCTGAGCTTGTAAGTGCGCTATAAGAGAACTTTCTTTCTTTCTTAAGACGCTGTCATTACACTCAAGTTCCCTTTCTTTAGGGGAGACTACAACTACTACATGGGTTTTACAATTACACACGCTTGTTGTCTCCCCTTGTTTAGAGTAGCCTGCAGTGACTTTCTAAACATATTAAATCTCAGTCCATCAGTTGAGGTCTTTCAACCACAACAAAATGCAACGGCAACATAAATCATTCACTTGCCTTCAAATGTCATGTCATCGTGCGTTGGTCCAACCCCACCTGACGTGATGACGTGGTTGTACTTTTCTGAAAACTCGGACACAGACTTAGCAATGTCTTCCAAGTCATCGGCAACTACAGCGATCTGTGGATGTGAGAATCAAATTACCGCTGTCAATAAAAAAGCAAAAGTTGTTCGTGTCACCCCCTGACAAAAACTAGCCCAAGTCAAAATACTGCGAGTTAAAATTTACAAATCCTACTGCTACTCATAACTAAATCTTTGGAAGTGCTAACCCAACGACCGGTTTTAAAAATGTCTTGGGTGTGGGTTATGGCTAGATATCATCTGGGCGGAAACTACACATTTTACTTAATAAAACTACATGAAACACACAAAACATATGAATTAAATGGAAGCAAACAAATTCAAATGGAGGTTCCGTCAAAAAAACTATATATATATATATAATATACGTATGTTTTGTGTGTTTAATGTAGTTTTATAAAGTAAAATGTGT